>PVLC010017992.1:19389-32884 GCA_004027655.1 Graphiurus murinus
CTTCCAATAACCCCTCTCTCTAGCAACCCGTCTTCCACTAGCAACCCACAATCTTTCTTCCCAGGACTTCCCCAGCAACCCGGCCAACCTCTTCCCAACCGCTTCTTCTTCCCAACCAATTCCTCCCAGAACTTCCCAACAACTTCCCAGCCCAGCAACTTCCCAACCAGCCTTTCCCCAGCAGCGTGCTTTTAGCCGTTCTCCTTATGCGAAAGATGGAGGCTTTTTATAGCTGCGTCGGGCCTAAGCCACGAGGTGTCTCATACAGCTCTCACCTGGCCAGCCACGAGTCGGGTGTGCTGGTGCATGCGCTCTGGCGTGGCACAGCTTCGGGATGTTTACCACCTGTAGCTGCTTCTGGCACTTTACCAGGCGCCACCTAGAGGCGAGGTCCAGCTGGCCAGGCTAGGCCCCCGACAACTTTATTAATTTACATTTTCACTAACTGTACAAGGCTTACCTTGTCTTCAGATTCTTGCCAACATTTATCCTTTATCTTTTTGACAAAAGCCATTCTGATAGGTGTAAGGTGATGTCTCATTGTAGTGAAGTGATATCTCATTTAATTTGCATTTCCCTGATGACTAGTGATATTGAGCATTTGTTCACATGCCTGTTGGCCATTTGCATGTCCTCTTTTGAGAAATGTCTATTTAGGGTTTTTGACCATCTTTAAATTAGGTTGTTTTCCTGCTATTGGGTTTCTCATAAATTGTTCGTATTAACCCTTTATTAAATGTATGTCTTGCAAATATACAATGGCAGACATTTTCACTCTGTTAATCATTTCCTTTCTCATTGTGTTCTTAGATGATTCATTTATTTATTAATTTAATAAGTTAAATTCATTTATAGTGCCTCTGTCAACATTCTCACTGCTATAATCCACACCACTTAGAGGAAGGAAGATTTATTTACTCACAGGGTTTGGAGATTCTGGGTTCAGTCCATGAGGGCCAGGGTCGGAAGCTCAGGCATGACAGTGGAAAGCAGAGAGAGAGAGAGAGAGAGAGAGAGAGAGAGAGAGAGAGAGAGAGAGAGCAGGGGGAAGAGAGGATCTTATATAATCCCCAAGGCCATGCCTCAGGAACTCTCCTTAGCAATCAAGCCCTGCTTCTAACATTGCTACCTTGTTTTTGTCAGGGCTAGGGGGACATCCCAAATCCAAAGCATTAACTCCACCCTGACCCCCTAGACCTCATGGCCACCTCACAATGCAAAATTCACTTCGTCCATCTCCAAGAGTTCCCATAATCTTAACAGTCACTCAAAAGTCAAAAGTCAAAAGTCTCCTCTGAAACTCAAAGTAAATTCTTGACTATGAGACCCTACTAAAAACAAAAAGCAAATTACACACATCCAATTTGCAATGACACATTGTAATCATATGCATTCCAAAAGGGAGGAATAGGACCACAGAAAGAAGGAATGGGACCAAGACAATGTCAAAATCTATCAGGGCAAACATATGATCCTGTAGCACCATTTCTGGTATCCAGGGCACATGGTGGAGAGATACCACAATTTCTAAAGAATGTTAGCAGCCCTATCCCTGTGATTGTAATGGGCAATATGTTTGCTCTTACAGCCTGGATCCCTGGCTTTCAGCTTGCAGCCTTTCCTCACAGTCATTACATGTTTATGGCATTTTTAAATCACAGGTTTTTTTCTTGCAAACTAGGCTCCACTCCCACAGCTTCACAAATTGCCCCATTTTGGCCTGTTTTCAGGGATTCTGATCCTGCCACATGTTGCCTGGATTCCCAGGCCTTCCTTTGAAATCTGGGGGAAGACTCCATGACCCCTTTTTTTTCCTAATAAAAGTAGCATTAATTGACTGCCATCAGGAAAGGTAGTCATGTCTTTTTCAATCACTGCTACTGGGCTTGTTTTGATCCTGGCTACCCACCAGGCCCTTTTCTATCACAGCCACCACCTCTGGGCCCTTGTTTCCCTGGTTCTGCACTTGGGCTTAACTGCACAAAGCACATTCCTTTCCAAGTACCTATTCAAACATTCAACCTCCTTTCATCCATCTTATTTTTTCTTTCCTTCTTTTTTTTTTTTGTGTGTGTGTGTGTGTATGTGGTGCTGGGGATTGAACCCAGGGGCATTTTGCCTCCTAGCTAAACCCTAGTTTGAAACAGGATCTTGCTAGGTTGATGAAAGCCTCACTGCTTGCTGAGGCTGTTCTTGAATCTGCAATTCTCCAGTCTCAGCCTCCCAAGTACTGGGATTATAAGCATGCACCACCATGCCCAGCATCCATCTTACTTTCTTTCATAGTACCATCTCTCTGGCCTCAGGTTTACACATGCCTTTCTGGCCAAACTGCAAATCTACAGTCTCTCTGCTTTGCTTTCTGCTCCTGAAATTTGGCATACAATTCACTGAACGCAGACATTGGCAGACATCGATATCCATGATGCAGTTTGAATACTTTGTTGTTGTGAGATTTCCTCTACCAATTTAATCAGTCCATCATCTTTAAATTCAGCCTCACACAGAGTCTCAAGACACAGGTAAAATGCGGACAAGTTCTTTGCCAGAATGTAATACAGGTGACCTCTACTCTATTTTCCTATGAAGTCCTCTTTGCCCTCCAAAATATCCTGAGCAGTCTCCACCCTCTGCCTTTCTAGCCACATTCTGGCTCTTCCAAATTCCTCTCACAAACCAGTTCCAAAGACTCATAAAACACATGGTCAGACTTAGTTACAGCAGTAACCGCACTTCCCTGGTACTAATTTCTGTTTTGGTCAACATTCTCACTGCTATAATCCAAAACAATGGATTAGAGGAAGGAAGATTTATTAACTCAGTTTTTTGGAAATTCTGGATTCAGTCTGTATTAGGCCAGGGTCTGAAGCTCAGGGCATGGCAGCAGAAAGCAGGGGGGATGGGGAGTAGTCAAAGCTCCACTTTTACATCACAGAGGCATGAAGCAGAAAGAGCAGAGGGAGGAGAGGACCTTATATAATTCCCAAGGCCACACCCCTAGGGACCCCTCCTTAGCAACCAAGCCCCACTTCCAACATTGCTATCTTGATTCCATGAGGGCTAGCGGAGGCAATGAGCAACATGCTGAGTCCTTAGTAAAATATGTTTGTGAGTAAAACAAGATACGATACTATCCTGAAGTTCCTACAAAATGGCTTAAAAGTCCCCAGAACTTCCTTTCTCCTGCTTGTTGTAGTCCACTATTCTCACCACTGTCACCCAAATACCCAAATACACACAAGAATTAGAGGAAGAAAATTTTTATTTGCTCACAGTTCTGGAGATTTCAATCCACGTCCAAGCAGGAGCTATGGCTATGTGTCCTCAGGCATCATGACAGGAAGCAGAGAGAGAGGGTGAGAGCATGTGTCAGCTCATGATGGCAGGAAAGAGAGTGAAGCTTCAGCAGCTGGCCAGCCTAGCAGGACACTCTCCCTGTTCACACTTCCAGGGACCCATCTCTAGCTATGTCCTGCTCCACACATGGCTGCACAGCTTAATACATGAGCTTTAGGGGATATTTTAAATACAAACCATAGCACTGCTGATTTCTCTTCTTTGCAGATGCCATCCCGTTGTTTTCAATCTGTTCAGAGCTCTTCCTATGTGGTGACACTTGTCTCCTCTGCTGAGACCTTGCCCATGACTTCCCATTGCTATTATTGCATGGTTCAGTGATGTCACTTTCCCTGAAAATTCCCCTCAGGGTGCCACCTTGGCTAGTTATGTGACAAGGCCCATTGTACTACTGAACAGCTATTTCCCATACTCTTCTACCATGACTCTGAATACAGTAGCTGTATAGTCACATATGTACTTTCTTAGCCTCTCTTTATCCTGCTTCTTATGTAAAAACAGATCTGCTGGAGGGAATTCTTGGAATCATACTTTTTTTATTAAAAAAGGGCACATGCAACTAAGTCCTTTTAAGTTTCTCCTTCTTGTCTCAAAAGCAGAAGTAACATCTTGGACTTTAGAACTTCCAACACCAACAAAGAAAAGACCAAGCAAATCACACAGATGTCCATCCTGATATCACTGAGCCACTGAAACTACACCAATAACCTGTACTTTGGTATTTATTATTATGTGAGAAATTAATCTCTATTGTTTAAGACAATGTAGTTGGATTCTTTGTTTCTTGCAGCCAAATGCAATTCTTACTGATAAATTGCCATTGCCACTAAAACAGCCAAATTTGCCCCTGCATCTTAGGGTTTAGTGAATCTTTCTTTCTGGTGCTATCCAGAACACAGGTGAGAAACTGACCCCAAAGTTTCCTTCAGTCCTGAAGATTACCATAATTGTCTGGTGCTCATCATCTTTTATTTTGGTTAGGATTAGGGTTATGCCTGGTGTTCCTTAGTGGATATGAGTAGCGATAACAGGATGTATATATACTAGGCAGAGATGTACATGACCAGCTACATATATGTGAACTTACTTCAACTAAGATTATGGTGCCTTTTTATTAAATACTCAATTAGAAGGAAAATGGCCACTAATGCTCTCCTACATTTTAATATCCCAATGATATGACCACTAATTTCAGCTCTAGAGGTTTATATACAAATGATCTCATATCACTAAAATAATTTATTCTATTTTGTGAGGAAAGTCACATTTTAGTAAATATTCTACAATTCATGCTCATTACTTCTTTCCTATTTTTAAATAAACATATTTTCTATCACAGGAAAATTTTGACATGTGCTATGAATCCCATCTCCTCCCACTTTCTCTGGTATCTCGCCTCTGGATAATATCCATTGTCTCTTTCATAATTTCAACCTCCCTGTGACTGGACTCTTTTCCTTATCATCTAAACATATCATTGTCTCTACTGTATTTAATATAAGAAAAGCTAAACTTTACTGAATTATAAATCTCCAACTAAAATCTTACCTATTCTCCTAGTTACAAAATATTAGCTACAGTTTCAATTTCTATGTTCTTCTCCTATTGACTTCTCAACCCATTCCAAGATCTCTTCTGCTTTCACTAACTAAATTCTCTGATTAAATCACCAATGATCTGCATGTTGCCGAGTCAGTAAAAATGTTCATTTTTCTTCCGTTTGATTTCTTGGATTCTTTCATACATAGGTCTTCACTCCTCCCTTCTAACAGTTTCTTTGCTTTTCATCTTTCCATATCTCTGTACTTTTCTTGCTTTTCCTCTAACTTGGTATCATTTCCCTTTGTGCACTTCTCCTTTACCCAACCTTTCCATGTGATCTTCCTCTTCTAGCTCTCTGTCAAAGTGATCAAATCTACTCTCATATCTTCAAATACCATCGTCAAAGGTTTTCAAAATCTTAACTCCAGTCCAAACCATTTTTCTGAGTTACAGACACACAGGTCGAACTGTTTATAATATTTCCATGTGCCACACTTGAATATGTTATAAGAATCTCAAATGTAGAATGCCCCAAAGCAAACTTATTATTTATGACCATTTTGCTACCATAGTATATGGTGCCAACATCCTCCCAGATGCTTCAGCCACAGCCATTCTAAACCTCTCTCTCTCTCTCTCTTTCTCTCTCTCTCTCTCTCTCTCTCTCTCTCTCTCTCTCTCTCTCTCTCCCTTTCTCACTTTATCCCACCTCCATGCAAAAAACTCACCAAATTTATTTGACCCCATTTCCTAAATTCATCTTCTTTCCAATTTAAGTCACTATTATATCTCACCTGGACTACTCAATTTGCTTTCTAACTAGTTTTCTCTAATCTACCTTTTGTTTTCTCAATTCCATTTTTCACATGGCAGTGAGAATAATAATTTAAAATGTAAATCTGATTAAACAATTTCTGTACATGAACCATTCAAAGGCTTCTCAATACTAATTATTAAATACAAAACCCTTCTTTGCATTTCCTGAGCAAAACAAGCACTTTCTTGCTTTGGGGCATTATATATATCTGTCAGAAATGCTGTTTCTTTCCCACTGTATCCAGCTAACTCTTACTCATAGCTCAGGTATGAGCTTAATTACTACTTTCTAAAGGAAATCTCTCTTGATTAGATTAGAAATAGTATTAGGTTCCCTAAGTTTTTCATACCACCCCGAGATTTTCAATTATAGGACTTGTCAAAACAGTAATCAAATCTTACTTCTGTGATTATCTAGTAAAAGAGACACTAACTAAATAATATAAATTCTATGAAGGTAGAAACTGAGTACAATTTGCTCACTAATGTATTCCCAGTGACTAGCAGAGGAGAATAGTAGATGTTCAATAAGAATTGTTGGAAACATAAACTGAGTGTTAGGTAGTTCTGGCAATATGACCTATATTAACTTCCTATTCTGTTTGACATATTTGACTTTATGACTAGATACTTATATCTTAATATAAGTAATTATGATAATTATTTAATTATGACATATTTATGCTTGTAGAAGTATTTAATTCTGAAATGGAATAATTTTTTTTAAAACTATGAGAAGTTTTGGATTTTTCTAGGAAGTAGGTTTTAAGGACAGAATTTCATTGTTCTTAAATTACTGTCCACTTGATTGCTACATATTTTATAAAAGAAAAATAAGCCAAAATCAACTACTTCAGTAAAATTGGTATATTGCCCTTCAAGGTTCAAAATATATTAGATTCACATCTCTCACTTTTTTGAGGCATTATCTAAATGGAATGAAATTTTAATTCCAAATCTAGAGATCTGTGATTAAGAAAAAAATGTTAAAGAGTGAAACTCCAAAAATGTCCTATAGTAATGTTCTCATAGAAGACTTAAAGGCCATTCTGTGTCCCTAAGGTCCATTACTAATGCATGTGGGAATAGAATGGTTAACATGTTAGAGACCATGAAGGAGGAGGAGGTGGATGCCAAAGAGGAAAGACTGATGAGGACTTTTATGCTAGACAGTCCTGATTCTCAAGGCTCTGATTTACTGACATAAGACTATTATGGTAGACAGAACTGAGAGAAAGAAGTAATTAGAGCAGATTTCTCAACATCAGCTCTCTTTACATTCTGTACTGGGTAATTCTTTGTTGCAGAGGAATATCCTGTGAATTATAGGATATTTAAAGGCATCCCAGGTCTTTGTTCAATGGATGCCCACAGTAAACGACCCACCCACCTAACCTAGAAATAGTGACACTCAAAGTCTCCAAGCTTTGCCAAATGTCCCCTGGGAGGGGAGGCAAAGTATTCCCTGGATGATAATCACTGAATTAGAGAAAGTCAAAGAGATTCATCAATTCAAAAAAGTACAAAAGGACACACATTTTCTATCACTCACTGATTTATTGATTTCATGTATTCATTCATTCATTTGACCAGACGTAGAATCAGGTACTACATTCCTAAGATGAGTACAGCACAGTTTCTGTTAGGAGCTGAAAATCTACTAAGAGAAAAAGGGCATTGTCTTAGAGTATATTGTGGGTTTGTAGTTACATGAGGTGTAGGTTTTAGTGCATAATCAAAATTAACCAGTAAAAGGCTTAACCTTACCTAAAACCATTGTGCACCTGGTTGTAGTAGATACTAATTAGCATTCCACATTCAACTCTGCCTCCTAGGGTGCCTTCCTATCCTGCATCAACTGAAGAACTAAAACTACTTTGCCCAGAAGCCCTTACTGCCAGGTTTCTGAGGTACGTGTTGGTTCAATCTTTTAGTTGTGACTGAATCCACAGATGAGAAACAGCCTATTTCCTTCCTGCTTGTTGTTTTCCCAGCAGTGTCTGGTCTCAAGCTCTGTAGGTGCAATGTAGATACTTGTGGTTTTCTGATTCCTGAGTGGCATCTGTGACATTGTGATTTTGAAATCAACAGGTCAGTAATTGACTCCTAATTCCACCTTCCTACTTGGAGAGAGAGATAGAGAGAGAGAGTAGCACCTGGCCTTTGGAATCTCTTCTGAAAGATTCAGCCTTAAATCTCTAACATTCTGTGGAATGTGTATAAGCATGATTCCCTGTATTGTAGTTCATCCTGCTAGAATGAGTCCTGTTTTTGTGCAAACTGAGCCCTGCAGCTCTATACAATAAACTGTAATAGCTCAGTAAATCTCTCATAGGCAGTGTGATCACACACCCTCAGCATGGAAACAGATCATAGTTTCTGCAGTTAAGCACCAGATGAAGAATTTGGCTTCCATGTAGGAGGCCATGCTGCATGAAAAATATGTTTGCTTTTGTTTGTGTGTTGTTGCATCTATGCAAGTAAAAATATAAGATTGCACTGAAAGTACAGTGCCAGAGATAAGCACAGGGTGCAATATGGAGTTTGTACATAGGGAAGATTTTCTAGAGAAGTGATGTCTGAGCTGAGCCTTGAAGCATGAGTAGGAGTGAGCCAGGAAAATTGCATTTGAGGGAAGAAAAAAGGAAAGAGCAGGCTAAGCAGAGTATGTTCATTAGTTATAAAGAATTGAGAAAGCAAGATATATTTCCAGAGGTTGAAATTTTTAAGTGGAGTTGGATTATACATGGAGAAGTAGGGAGTGTGAAGGGATTATTTGCAAAGCAGAGGCAAGATCATGAAGGAGGGAAAGCAATGCAATGTCCACATTTTCTTGAGCCTAAGGGGCCATTGATGATAAGACACACCATCTATTTTTATAAGAGGTTTCAAGGGAAAAATAGAAACACTGCACTACACTAAATATATACACTCATTTAAAAGTTAACTAAAAATATCATTCATTTGTCAATCTAAACACTTTGTTTTAATACCTATATTAGTAAGTATTAAACCTTCTTGACAAATATAGAATACATAAGATCCTTTTAAATCACTGTCGGTCATTTGCCAGTTATATTTAGCTTTTTGCCAGTGCCTGTGGTCTTGACTTTTTTAAGATTGACAGTGAATATCAAGTCAGATCAAATTATATTAGTATTTCTTCCTCTGCATTTCCTATTTGGTTAAATTCAGAGTTCTGTCTTGTCTGTGATTGAATTACATATTACTGTAGTTCAAACAGCTTATTTAAAAGTTAGCTGAAACTTCTGACATGTCAATATTTCACAACTGAGTAATGGCCCTTATATAAATGTAAAGTAGCCACAACAGTTTCTCCTCACCTTGAAAAGTGTATGGAGCTGAAAGTGTAGCTCAGTGGTAGAGTACATACCTACCCTGGATTCAATCCCCATTACCAAAAGAAAGAAAGAAAAAAAAGATAGAGGGAAGCAGAGGAAGGAAGGAAGGAAGGAAAGAAGGAAGGAAGGAAGGAAGGAAGGAAGGAAGGAAGGAAGGAAGGAAGGAAGGAAGGAAAAGAGGAAATGGAAAGAGAAGGGGAGAGAAGAGAACAGAACAGAGTGGAATGGAACAGAAGAGAGAAAGGTCTATAATCTGTTACAAGAGGTTTAGTAAATTCAATACCCTTAATGCCACCACTTGGTATATAACAGATGATTTTTTTGTTCAGAATTTGTTTCAGTGCTGCATCATGAATATATCTTTGTGCAGATTATAAGCAAGAAATTAGAGATCCAAGTTTAAGTTTTATTTAAGCCACTTATTATCAATGCAAAAAGCTCAGCTAGAAGTGACAGGAGAATGAAGAGATACCCCAGTACACAGCTTAGTTCTCATATATTCATGAAATGACAACAACTTCACAACTCTCTCCTCTGCCTAGAAATTATATGATTATTTTGACTGGAAGAGTTTTCCTGTCTTCAGAAATAGTAAAAATGTTAGGGAAAA
This sequence comes from Graphiurus murinus, assembly GCA_004027655.1. NCBI lineage: Eukaryota > Metazoa > Chordata > Mammalia > Rodentia > Gliridae > Graphiurus > Graphiurus murinus. Next base: position 29,077 of record PVLC010017992.1, read on the forward strand.
TTTTTCAGGCAAATTAGGTTTGGAATAAAGTCCACTGTGAGCCCCTGTATACATACAAAAACAAAAAACAACAACTCTCCCATCCTGTCCTGTCTCCTTCAGACCAGGAGACATAGGATCTGAGAAAGGCTGAGCTGGAAGAAGTTTTGAATGAAAGATGAGAGCTGAAAAGAAGAAACGAAAGTGGAAGGACAGGAAATATTTTTGTGGAAGAGGTAATTTTATTTAAAAAAAAAAGGCAGATTGATCAGATTGATCACCAAGTTTCACTCAGGTATAAAATAGTATGTGGTTCCTTTTTGTCTCTAAAACATCCCTGGGTTCCTTTTGAACTATCACCCTACTAAATTAAACTTGTTATTTTTATAATTTTTGCTTTTATGATTTAAATGAACTCTCTTCACTCATTTTAAACACTAATCTACCACAATTTTGTTTAACTGGTCAAAAGATCTCCTTTAGATGATTTGGTTTAATATCTTTCAGATTTCTGCTCCTCTCCCTTCTAGTTCCCAAATGACTTCTAGGATATATACTATGGGGAGGTGTGTGGCTCATGTAACCTCCAGATAGCAGGGGCAGAAAAGTCCTCTGATCCTTACTGTACCTCCACCTCTGTCTCCACAGCAAGATATCTTATCCACCACCACTGGACTGTGCTCCTTTCTGAAGTTTGGGGCTGATGTTGAGGATGTTGGTGTAATTCATGAGTTGGTTGGCTGAGTGGCAATGGCTCAGTATCCTTCCTGGAGTAATTCAGTCCCATCTCTGACCTCTGTAGTGTAACAATACAAACACACACACACACACACACACACACACACACACACACACACACACACGTCTTGATCACTCCTTTTGGGGCCCAGCTCTGGTTGTCTGCCCTGTAGCCCTCATTTCAAACCATTCCCACCCCTCCCCCATCAACACTGGCAAGCTCTCATGTGATGGTCTGGGCACCACGGTTGCTGTTTGCTGAAGTCCCTAGTATGAATGACTCTGGGTCCAAGATTATTATTTTAATATTTAATATTTAGGGTCAGCTGAAGAGGAGGCAGCTTGACAATTCTCCTTGCCTCCTGACTCCCTCAGCCAGCACTTAATCTTATATATAAGCTTTAATTAAGGCATCATAAAAGTTAATCAAACACAGAAACCAGCAAACTATTATTGGTTATGATAAGGAAAGTCAGTGAGGCAGACAAGCTTAGATGAAGGATGGGTTAAAAATTACGGGGTGGAGATAACATCAAAGACCACAATCTATTGATTACATCGGTCCCTTGGAATTCAAATACCACCCAGCCAATACTGTGTATACAGCTTGGGTTGGTCCAAGATGTGAATCTCAGTGTGCGGTTCTAAGATGGCTCTCAACACTCTCAAACCTGCTTCTTTGGGAATTCCAGGTTCCACTTCAAGAGCATAAGAAGATATCTAGATCATAACCACAGCTGAGGAATTGAGAGCGGCTTGGGAAAGTTAAAATCTGGAATTGCTTCATCCAAATCAAACTTGCTGAGCCTTTCAGTTACATTGATGTAGTCCCTCACAGCTTGATGTGGGGCAACCTATGAGATATCGCCTTGTTGAGTCTCACATATGAAGAAATGCAAAAGCCCATAGGTAGTTGGTGTTTCCTAGCTTCTCTAATACCTCACACCTCTACTGTCCAAGCTGAAGCCTGGAGAGGGATGATTGAAACTTGGCACCTGCCACTGTATTCTTCTCCACCTTCCCTCCCTTCCTCTTTTTCACATTCCCTTGTACCTAGTAGGAGAGGTTCACTTGCTTTGAATCATATCTGTGTACTAGCTAAAGGAACATGCCAGACATGTCAGTGTATGCCTGTAATCCCAGTACTTGGGAGGATAAGACAGGAGGATTGCAGATTACAGGCCAGTCTAAACAACTTTGTGAGGGCCTCAGAAATGTAGTGAGAACCTATTTCAAAATAAAACAGTGCTGTAGGTGTAGCTCAGAGGTAGGATAACCCTGGGCTTAATCCCTAGTATCACAAAAGAAAGAAAAAAAACTAGCTGCTGTAACAAATGTACCCTGCTATATGTATGACTTTACATAACAAAATGTTTATATCTAGCTCCCATAATCACAGTTCAGTACAAATGTTCCTAGTCAGATGCCTTGCTATTTTAGCATACAGAGATAAGATTTCTTCCATCATGTAGTTCTGATCTTCTGTTGAAGAACCCTACAATATAAAGTTGCTATGAACTAGACTGGACAATGACTCAAATCACTTCCACTTATGTTCCATTGACTTGAATTCATAATATGACTGTACCTAAATGCCAAGAGGCTGAGAACTGCAATCTAGATATGCATCTCAGCGATAAGGAAAGAACAAGGGAAGAAGCCTCATGATATAGGTCATAAGGGAAAGGTAATATTTTTTATACTACAGAAGAATCACTAAAGTCTGAGTTCTCTAAGCCCTATTTTTAATATTCTAAAGGAATTTTTATAATTCTTTTCTGCAAGGCCTGATTGCCCATTTTTTGCTTAAAGTCTTATTTTGAATTTTATAAGCTGACAGTAACCCTTTTTCGTTACATTTCTGATGTAATACCACAATAAGCTTCCTTTGAAGCAAAAGGATATTTCTAAGTATACAGGATTGCAAGAAGTTAGAGCTAATACTTTCAAAATATCACCCTTTAGAGATGCAAATCAAAACTATACTGACATTCCATTGAATCTCAATTAGAATGGCAATCATCAAAAGTCAAAAAACAATAAATGCTGGTGAAGATGTAGGGAAATAAGAACTATTATACACTGTTGGTGGGATTGCAAATTAGTTCAGCTGCTATGGAGATCAGTGTGGCGATTCCTCAGAAAACTGGGAATGGATCCACCATATGATCTAGCTATATCACTCCTGTGTATCTATCCAAAGGGACTGAAATCATAATATTATAGTAATACATGTACATCCATGTTTATAGCAATACAATTCACAATAGCCAAATTATGGAACCAGTCTAGATGTCCATCAACAGATGGATTACAGAGTTATAGGATTATACACAATAAAGAAGAACAAAATTATGTAATTTCCAGGAAAAGAGAAGGGGTATAAAAAGGGGATGAAAGAATACCAACATTTAAAGAATGTGCAGAGAAAAACGAGCAAAGACTGAAAAATAAATGTCTAGAGGAATAAGAAAAAAAGGAAAGAAGCAATAAATGTCAGAGTTATCAAGTACAATATCTAATTTGATGGAAGGAGGAGGAGGAGGAGGAGGAGGAGGAGGAGGAGGAGGAGGAGGAGGAGAAAGAGAAGACAAAGGTATGAGCTTTATATCATTCCCATTTGTGGGGTGTTGGGGACCTAGAACTAGTTTCATTCAGACTTTTCATTCACCTAACCTAATCTAAGTTTTCAAAGACTCACTCCTCTATAGATGCTGATAACTGGGGAAATAGAAGCTCAGTCACACAACAAGGTTGAACAGAGGTTGGGTTTCAGCAAAGGTCTGCATATGCTAGACAGTTGCCAGGTGAAGCCTTAGCCTGGACCAAGAAAAATCTCAATAGGTTCCATGTGAAAGACAATTAGCAAAGTCCATGGGAGATGAGGACAGACTCTGTCGGGGGCCTAGCCTGGCCAGCTGGACCTTGCCTCTAGATTGGCGCCTGGTAAAGTGCCAGAAGCAGCTACAGGTGGGCTGTGCCACGCCAGAGCGCATGCACCAGCACACCCGACTCGTGGCCGGCCAGGTGAGAGCTGTACGAGACACCTCGTGGCTTAGGCCCGGCGCAGCTATAAAAAGCCTCCATCTTT
>PVLC010017993.1:0-13253 GCA_004027655.1 Graphiurus murinus
TTTTTTTTTTAATTTTTTAATTTTTATTGTAGTAATTCGTGCAATATAGCGTACATCTTTGTTAAGTACAAATTGTTAACAACATATTTGCACACAATTCTCATTTGACCCCTTCCCCGATTCCCTCCCCATTCCCGTTCCCTCCCCCTCCCTCCCCCTAAGGTTCACTTCAGTGAGTGACCTTGTTATGATTGTGTAGAATTTATTACTATAAGAAGTCACTTGTTTGCATGTTTGCTGTCTTCCACTAAAAGCAATTTCTTTAAGATCAGGGACCTGCTTCTTGTTCATTGTGCACACCAAAGAGATAGGAGTTTGGGTGAAAGAAAAATCATGATCCACGTGTTTTATAAAACTTGCTTCCAATTATATTAGAGCAAGACAAGCTCCTATGTTGAGAACATGTCATAATAATATTTCCGACTCCTTGACCTCATGTAATATCCTTCACTAAAAGGTTGTTTTTTGGTCAAGCACTATTACCCATGAAATCCAGTCCAGCTGCCTTATCCTTTAGGTGCCTCCCCTGACCTCCGCAGCTGTGCTAGGTAACCAGCTCCAAGCACTCTAATATTATAATGCACCGTGCGATTTCTACCGTTGTACTGACCACATTTTTTTATTTTTAAATTTTAATTGACAGATTGAATATATTAAAAGATTATAGTGTGATGATTTGATATGCATAGACATCCTGTGCATATCTAACTGCAATCAAATTAACACACCCATCACCACCCAGGCATACATCAGCTCCCCAGAACTTCTTAGATCTGAAAGCATGGACCCTTTGACCAACATCTTCTCAACTTCTACTCCCTATCCTCACCCTACCTACCTACTTTCTGCTGCTATGATTTTTTTTTTTTGGATTGCATATATAAATGAGATCATACAGTATTTGCCCTTCTGTGTCTGGTTTGTTTCACTTACCACATTCTATTATAATTATTTACTGAGCTGCTGGGCACTTTTAGGAAACTAGGACCTACTACAGGGAAGGGACTATTTGATGGATCTTTATTTTCTTAGCCCCGTGAATGTTTGCTGAAGGGGACCAGAGCCTTAAATCTGACTATAGTTGACCATTTAACCAAAACACATTGTGCATTCTACAGATGAATACCATTGATACCTTACTCCACATTCTGTTACTAGTAGTTATTTAACTAGACCCTTATAATTAAAAAAAAAAAACTTCATCATCTAATGTCTCACAATTTAAGTCATTTTCAGCATAAGGGAAATGTGACTCATTGCTATAATTTTTTAAAACAATCTAAGTGGTTGCTAGGGATAACCTAAATCTGCAAATAACCCACAAACCTTATTTTAGAAATTAATTACACCAAACATTTGATCAAATCTGCTAACCTATGAGGAATATATTGATATGAGTATAACTTCTGTACATTTCTCTTCTTGACAAAAGTATGTGGGAGAAAGGGAGGAAAAAAGGAATTATAAACAGCCCACATGCTGAATAATGAGCTCTTGAAAAACTGAGAACTGCCTAAACTTGTGTTAGTCATTTCTTGCATTTCCCTAGAACGATCAAGTCCTTCCTAGGGAGTGATGAGAGCCACTGAGGAAACAATAAAATGTATCTTGCTATTTTTCTCCATTTTCTATGAAAAAATAAAATTAATATAGTTAACATTCAGATAAAAATCAGAAGGAAAAATGGCATAGATTTAATAGTGCTCCTTCATTGAAACAAATGTTTTTGCCCTCAGTGAAGATGATAGCAGTTAATCAGGTATTTTTCTGGCATTCTGTTTTATGTGATTGGAGATACCTGCCGTGAATAATAAGTCATTGTTTTAAATCCCTTTATTTCCAAAATGTCTGCTCAGGTAAGGTGACTTGGTGTTCATAAATCTATTTTCCTTTGTCAATGATTTAAACAGCTTCGGGAACTTAATATAGAAGGTATGATTCATTCATGCAATAACTATTGAGTGCCTACTGTGTGTTGGCCACTGATTTAGGTGCTGAATGACACATTGGGAGTTTTATATTTAATGAGACCTTTTCCCATAACCAGCATACTGAAAAGGGCAATTCCATTTTTAAATTCATAAGTATTTCCATATTGAAATTTGGCTTGACAACACAAAAAGGTCATGAGTTTTTTGCAAAAATAAAGTTGTTCATAATTAAATGTGGGGGGGGGGTATTGACAATGAAAAAAAAAACAAGAAGAATTGATTCATATCTTCACATTTAATATGTATTTGGTATGTTTACTGTTTTTCTGTTTATAAAATCATAAATTATGTTAGATTTTCCTGTCAACTCTTGAGCACAAAAATAACATTACAGCATAATTTGACATAGCGATATTATTTAAACTACACACACTCATCTCTTGTGAGACATAGAGTGTGACATTTTGATCATAAATTCCTATAATCCTTGAGGCATTTTATGACAAATCTCTTACTAACCACAACTTTAGCTTGAGCAAGATATAATAAATGGCGTATCAAAAGTTATTCAGTTGGGTACAAACTAGTACAGGTAAAGACATCCATGCACATATTTCTCATTAACCCTTCCCCAATTCCCCCCCTTAAATAACTGTTCCAGTCATCAAACTTTCCAAATAAAATTTTGTGAATTCAGGTTAAAAAAAAAAAAAAAAAAAAAAAAAGTTATTCAGTGAGTTTAAGACATTCCCAGGAAGAATATTCGTGTTTAAGCATTGACCCTATACCTTACTCAATAAACTGTATTCCCTCATATCTATGTATATACCTAAAGGTCTGTGCAAGGCAAGCCTGCCTGCAACATGTAATTCTCCTGGACCTGTAGGATTTTCCATGGGTCATATTCCCTTCTTCCCTTACAACTAGGTAAATTCGACTGCACATCAGCTCCGAGGCTGTGAATTACCACTGGAGTGTTGCTATCTCAACACTTCCTCTGTTTGATTCATTGCACAGACTGTTTTACATGATCAGACAATTCAGTTAAGCCTCCTTAGGGCCATGAGAATTTGAGGATATCTTCCGAGAGCTTAGATTTGCTTAATTGTGAATATCTTAAGCTGATTATGTCTGCTAAAATAAAAAGTCTTAAAGGCACTGTAATAAAGAAAAGAGAATAATACTCAATCATTTGAAAAGGAGACTTTTAAAGAAAAATGTGCATCTCATTTTCCATTTTCTTCTAACTATATCTTCAAAGTAACTCTTCCAAGGCTCAGAGATACCGTGTTTAATATCGATTCTCATGTACAAGTGATGGTAAACCAATCCCCAGAGCTTAGATTTTATTGCCCCATGCTGGTGCTTTTCACTCTAATCATCTGCTAACCACAAATTATCCCATTCCATTGAAAAGTACCAGGATCATTTTTGCCTCTGATCCTAGTTAGAAAGAGTCTAGCTTTCCATTGACACATGGAGTATGCCATGAAATGATAAGTGTTTTGCCCAAGAACAGAAAGTTACTCCTTAAGAACACAGAGATGAAATCCTAAAATGTGGCATTTAAATGAATTTGATACGGTTTTGTAAAGTATTGGGGGAATAACAGTCCTGCAGAATGTCTCTAACTTGCTCTATTTAGTCTAGTGGCCTAACCTGAACACATGTTATCCATTCCTTTCTGATACACACTGATTGTTTCATTGACCACGTGGGGATCACTCACCTCTCCCCCCTCCAAATCCAGCATTTGATTATTACTAAGAGTCTGTTGTATTTGTTCCCCAACCTTTTCATACCAATCCAGGTTGTTATTGTAGTTATACAGCTTAATCCAATAGTAAACAAGCACATGAAAATAAAAATGGGCTATTACATATACAAAAACTAAAGTAAATTCTTTAGAGATACTCAGTAAAGGTACATGGATATTTTTTTCTTTTGAATTAGGTGTATATATGATAGCTTTAAAAGATTGAAAAGAGGAGGAGGATAAAAATCTAGACAGATCTTCACACCAATTCCTTAGCAAGACTCTTAAAGGATCCATTCTATCCTGAAGGAATTATAACTGAAGATTGTAAGCAGTGCATTTTATTTCTTTTGTTGTGGATTGAGCCTGAGGGCATTCTACTTCTGAGCTACACCTCTAGCATTCTACCTCTGAGCTATACCCCCGGCCCTATTTTTTTATTCTTTATTTTGAAACAGGGTTTCACTAAGTTGCGGAGTGCTTCACTAGGTAGCTGAGGCTGGCCGCCAACCCGAATCCTCCAGTCTCAGCCTCCCCAATGCTGGGATTACAACTTGCGCCACCACACCCGGCTCTCTAGCCCTTTTTTATTTTTTGTTTTGAAACAGGGTCTCACTAGGTTGCTAAGAGTTTCACTAAGTTGCTGAGGCTGGCCTTGAACCGGAGGTATTCCTGTCTTATCCTCCCAAGTACTGGTTTTGCAGGTATATGCCACTACACCCAGCTTAAACAATGCATTTTAGAGTATGGTTTATAGAAGAAAGATAATGCAGAATTGGAATCATAATATATCAAAGATATGAGTATTGCCTTTCCTCCTCCCCCTCTCTAACATTAAAATATGGGCAAATGAATGTGCATTTATGCATTTTACATTAAATGACATTATTAAATTATGTATTATATTTTAACTGCTTTTCTCACTTTAATTAATTTTTTATTAGCCACAGATTACTATTTTCCCTTATGTGAGATAATTCAGTTTTACTCCATAGTACTACATAGCATGGTGGTTGAGTATATTGGCTGTGAAGACAGACACCCTGAACTCCAGGTCTGACAATTCTTCCTATCTGGGACATTGAGCAAGTTCCTTAACTCCTTGGATCTTCTGTTTCCTTATTTGTAAACTGATGATAATACTATCATAAGTTTATAAAGAGGATTAAATGAGGTAATGCATATTAAGGAGTTAAGACTGTGTCCAGCAACACAATAAGCCCTTGCTTACTATGTTGACAAGTGTTCCCCAAAGACCCATGTGGTGAAGGCTTGGTCACCTGCCTAGGGTGCTGTTGGAAGGAGTGGAACCTTTAAGAGGTGGTGCTTGGTGGGAGGAAGTTAAGCCATTGGGGCATACCCGTGAAGCAAATATTGAAACCATAGCCCTTCTCTCTCTTTTGCTTCTTAACTGCAATGTAGTGAGCAGCTTCCTCTGCCACACTCCACACTAGGATGTGCTATCTTACCACAGGCCCCAAAGCAACTGATTATGTACTGAAACCTTCGAAACCATGAGCCAAAATAAACCAACCTTTCCTCATTATAAGATATCTCAGGTGTTTTGTCATGGTAACAGAAAGCTGACTGATACAACCTTTACTAAACAATATCAACTTACATACTTTTAATTATTATAGCAGAAATTGTAACCCAAGTGTATGAAACTGTTCAACCTGCCATAACAAAATTCTACAGACTCAGTGGCTTAAACAATGGAAGTTTACTTTCTCACGGTTCCAGAGACACAAAGCCTAAGATTAATATCTAGTAAGGCCTCTCAACTTACAGATGATTCCTTCCTCCTATGTCCTCACATGATGTTTGCTCTGTGCTCACATAGACAAAAAGAGCTCTGCCTTCTCTTTCTCTTCTCATAAGGATACCAGTCTTACTGGATTAGAGCCCACTTCTATGACTTCATTTAACCTTCATTACCTCCTTGAACACTCTTCTCCAAACAAAGTCACAGTAGGGCTTTAAGATATGAATTTTGGGGAAACACAACTCAGTTCATAATGCTAGGCACTTTAACATTCTACTTATAAACAATGGAACCTAGAGTAGCTTTGGGATTTAGCAAAAATGGTCTATCATGTAGAATGAACTCAAAAGCAAGAACAAGTATTGGTCCATGGTGATACATATTCGAGAAAATTGGAAAATCCTAATTCTGTCCTTAAATCTAATGACTCACTATATGAAATTGCAGTTGTTATAATTTCCTTTTCCCTTAGATCCACATGTAAAATCCAAATAGAAATGATCCCATTATCTTCTTACTTTATGAGGATCTGTTAAGGACTAACATGACATCATTCAATAACAAATCTGATATTTTTGGAAAAGGTAAGGTAAATACCAAGGTGCAGAAACGGGCTTATTCTCCTTGGTATTATATTCATTAATTCTTCCACTTGTTCATTAGAAATTCATTGATTACCTACTGTATGCAAGATACTAAAGGTTCAGAGGAAATAATTCGTAAACACATGACCTTAAATAGCTCATAGGCATTTGGAAAAAGCAGACATGTAAATAAGCAATTATAATGAGCTAGAAACATAGTACACAGTTGTTTACTTTAAGAGTAAATTCCATGAAAATATAATAAGAGCTATCATTTATTGGGTGCTAATTATGATATTCCAGTTACCCTGCCAGGTCTTTCATATATTAATTATTTCATCTAATGCTTCCAAAATTACAGAGTTAGATTCTATCATGATTAACATTTTACAGGATTAGGACAATTAGGTATCTTGTCCGATGGCTCATAGTTGTGAAGTGTAGGGCTAAAATAAACTCCATTATAACTGATGGTGGATGATATTATCATAATCACATTCTGTTCTGCCTCTTTGCTCTGTAAGCACGAAGGAGTAACTCAGTCTCTGAGCCACATAATACTTAATAGAAGAAGTTGCTGTTGAGGTGGCTCTTGAAGGCAGAATATAAGTTGTCCATGTAGAGAAGGAGAAAGCAGACATGTGGAAAGACTGAGAGACATGGAAGAACACAGCTTATTCAGGAATGGACATCAAGACTGCATGAGGGAGTGGCCCTGTGTGATGCCACTTGGAGGACCAATACTCAAGAACCTAGTAAGGATCATGCTTTATCCTGGAGACAGCAAGGTAGGAGCCTTCAGTTTGGGGGCCGGAAAAGAACATAAAATGAGATAAGCTTTCTGTTTCATTTGGTACTGCAGTGAAAATATATATTCTAGGATGAGGAGGGCAGGATTTCAGAGAGTTGAAATATGAGAGAAAAGAAGACCAGTTTACCATTATGAAAGAGTGGGATGCAGAAAGAAATATGCCAAGTGATATGTTCCTGTATAATTGTATCACTTTGAATCTCAGTATGATGTATAATTACAATGCACCAATAAAAGTATAAAAATAGTTCAAGTAAGAGACTACATGTATCTTAGGAACTGGAAGTAAGATTGTAGAGGAGAATGTTGGAAAGATACAGTTAAGGATAGACATGCCAATGGTTTATAGTTATATATAAGGTGAAGTAGACGTGAAAAGGCAAGACTGACTCCTAGGTTCTTAGCTCCAAAGGTTTGATTTTCTGAAGAAAGAAATGGAAAAGAGTGAAGGGGAAGTAGATTCAGAGCCGATGATAGAGCTCCACTTAGAATTCCTCACTTCAAGTTTCTGGTGGGATATATAAATGAATGTTGCCTGTAGACACTGGAAATACAATACTAGAGCCCCAAGAAGAGAAGTCAGAGCTGGAAATGGTGATTTGGAAGCTATTACCTGTAGTCAGCAACCAGAACCAAGAAGAGATGCAGAATGGTAGGAAAGAACCAGGGAAAGTAGCATTCTGGGAGTCAGAAAATTCAGGAGGGTGACGAGATTCCATGCCATGAAGGTTAAGTATTTCTTAATATCCTTTGGATTTGATTGTTAGGAGGTCACTGGTGACAGTACAGCAGTGGTTTCCTTATACTGTAAGGACAAATGCCAAATTGTAGTGGGTAACAGAAGGAGGAAATGGAAGTCTCAAGTGAAGAATATGTTCTCAAGAACTTTGGCACTCTGGAGAAGGATTGTTCTGTGACAGTGGCCAACAGGGAAGATTGAGGCAGAACTATTGGTTTTTTCCTCCATTACATTTAATGTTTCTAACATCTATTTTATTAGATATTATTAAAATAATATCTATTAAATAATATTTAATAATATTTAATGTTTTAAATAATATCTAACTTTTAAGAATGAAACAGTATCATAACTTTTTAAGCCTTTGAAAAATATCTTACAGACATTCTTTTCAAGTTTTACTTCAGTTGCTAGTGACAAATGAAATTTGTTTGTACTCAAAATTTATATGTGAGATTTACCTATGCATGTTCTATGTCCAGCCAATAGGAAAGCCTTAGTAAAACTACAGAGTATCAAACTCAGGATGCTTTTACCCATCCTTTTTCTGTCAGTGTCCATTAAATTGTATAAGTCTGTTAGTGTTGTTTATGTTATTCCTACCATATGATTGGAATTAAGAAAACTTCCTACATAATCATTTTCATGCATAATAAATAGACTGAGTAGGGGAAGAAAGAGGAACCAAAATGACTCCTCTCAAAGATTTACATATTTAGGACATTGAGAGGGAAAGACCCTCAAAATTTGACTCAGCTAGCCCCAGTGATTAATATGAGGCAATATGTTAGAGAATTGGGTCAATTTTCTAAGTTTCAGACAAGAGAGACCTAGCATTCTAAGAAACAGAGCCCCCTGTATATAGCACATCTATCTCTCATTGAGATGCTAAGCAGCTATAAAGAACACTTGGGTCCCTGTTTCACTTATTCCTTGAGGAAACACGGGATTGGAAAGCCATCCTTGGTGAATGTCAGCCTCCTTTAGCGAGGCCTTCAGCAGATAACTGAGAGGCCACCCTCTTCTCTGCAGAAGGCCAACAGATCATCAACCAGCATATTCATGAATCTTGCACTCTCCAGGTTTTTGGCTTTACCTCTTCCAGAAACCACAAAAGTGATACACATTTCCCTATAAGAAAAGAAAAGGCAAAGATTTAGAGAAAGATACTGGGGCTTTGTCTCAGTCAGCATTCTTACTACTGTGATCCAGAACAACTGACCACACAACTTAGAGGAAGGAATATTTATTTGCTCACAGTTTTGAAGATTTAGAGGTTCAGTTCATGTCAGGCCGGGTGTGCAGAGCTCAGGTCATGGCGGTGGGAAGCAGAGAGAGGGAGAGCACAAGGCTTCATTTTCACATGGTAGAGGCCAAAGCTGAGAGGCAGCAGGGGGATGAGGAACTATATAATCCCAAAGGCCATGCCCTGCCCCGGGACCCTTCCTTAGCAATCAAGCTCGGCTTCCAACATTGCTACTTTGTTTCTGTGAGGGCTAGGGGGACATTCTACATCCAAACTATTATAGACTTAAGTGAAATATGCCCATGTCAAAAATCTATTAGCAATAACAGGCATTGAAAACAGGGTTTTTTTGGGAGGGGGTTGTTTGTTGTTTTTTTTTTGGGGGGGGGTTATGTGTGTGGCACTGGAGATTGAACCAGGAGCATTCTACCTCTGAGCTACACTCCCAGCACTATTCTTTATTCTTTATTTTGAAACAGGGTCTCACTAAGTTGGGGAGAGCCTCACTAAGTAACTGAGGATAGCTGCAATATTGGATCCTCCTGTCTCAGCCTCCCACATGCTGGAATTACAAGTGTGCATCACTACACCCAGCTTGAAGATAGTTTTCTTAGCATATACTTTGGCACAGTCCTACTGATGAGTACAACTATAATGTGAGCAAGATAAAAGAAAAAGAACAGCATCACCAGGAGTGCCTGGTGCTTCCCATATATCAGCCTGTGTTCCTGTAACAATCTGATGAGTAAAAGCAGATATTCTAGTCTACATGTGCAGTAAAGGAAGCTGAGAAAATCTCAGTAACTTGTCTAGGGTCAGAGTGAGTGAGCAAAGTAGGATCTGAGATCTGGCCTCCAGGGTGCTCCAGATAGTTGAGCTAATAAGACCTCTTTGTCTCACTCGATAAAATGCACATTCCACATTTCTTCAAGTATTTCTCCCTGCTCAAAAGCAATCTATGTGTTTACTTTTTTTTTTACCATTAATATCATTTGTGACTTTGCAATTAAGATGATGAAGTAAAAAAATAAATGTGTCTCAAGGTGAGGACTAAACATCCCTGTTGTAAGCAAAGGATTTTGCTTGTTGCAGATATTTGCTACCTATATTAGTAAATTTAATGGGTTTTCTCCCTTCTCCTTAGGCAAAATTGTGTTGATTGTCAATGGCACTTAAGTTGGCTGCATAATACTTGGACAACCTATGGGGGGGAAAATAACTTTAAAAAATACTGATGCCAGGACCCCATACTCAGGTGTTCTATTTTAATTACCCTGTGGAAGAATCGAGGTTTATGTGTGTGTATATGTGTGTGCATGTAGATATTTCTATAGAGGTCTAGAAACCACTGAGGTCCACAATCAAACTGATAGCCTCCAATCTAAATCATGTGTATTTAAGACATCCATGGATACTGAGTTAAGTGTCCTGGGCTTGATCTTTTGTATAACATAAACCAGATGGTGGAAGATAGCATGGTGAAGATTCAATGGCACTTATCAATAATCCCATAGGCTGTAGGATGTTTTTGATCCCTGCTGGTTAAATGTCTTAAAATTTCAGTTGTTGGAATATTTGAGAAAGATTGATAATACTATTTTTCCCTCTTCCCATCTCAAACCAAAGAACAATGCTTCAAAACTTGAGACTGGCTACACACAAAAAATAAGGGATCAAACTCAGGGCCTTGTGTATGTTTGGTAAGCCTGGAGATGAAAAACAAGGGTGATGGTGGCATTCTTTACCAAGATAGAGAAGGTGGGGACAGGAACAGGTTAAGGGTGGAGTGAGTAAAAAAATGGCTACGTGAAATGTAAGAATCTGTCATTCAATTTGCCTGTCGGTCACCTAAGTGGCAAGATCAAGTAGGCAATTGAATAGATAATATAGAAACTATTCAAAGTCATGAAGACTGCTTTAGAGTATCTGGGGAGAAAACAGCCAAAGTAGAAAGTGTTTAAAGAAGGGCCAACTATTTCAAATGCTTCTGAAGAGCTAATAGAGGTGGAATCTCTAAAAGAAAAATCTTTGTCTCCAATTTAGGGCTTGGGAGATATGGTCACCAAAAGGAATGCAATTGATGACAATAAGATCTTTTTAAGTTATTTTGGAACATTATAACTATACAAAATAGTACGATTTCTTGTTACGTATATGTCATGCATATAACATAATTTAGGTTCCTTTCCCAGTATCTCCCCTTTCCCTCTCCTCCTCCTCCCTCTCCTTAGTCCCCTTCTTCTACTCTAGTAGTTTCACTTATGTTTTCATGAGATTCCCCACCTCCTTTAACCTCTTTTTTTTTTTTCTCTTTCACACAGGAGAGGAAACATATGACCCTTGACTTTCTGAGTCTGGCTTATTTTGTTTAATGTAATGCTCTCTAGTTCCATCCATTTCCCCACAAATGACATAATTTTTTTCTTCTTTATGGCTGAGTAAAACTCTATTGTGTGTCTCTACCACATTTTCATTGCTCATTCATGTGTTGACAGACACCTAGGCTGGTTCTATAACCTGGCCATTGTGAATTGTGCTGCTATGAGTATGTGGGTCTTGCTATAGTAGGCTGACTTTAATTCTTCTGGATTATTTCCTAGGAGTACGATAGCTGGGTCAAATGCTGGTTTTGATAGTAAAATTCTTGCTACAAGTTAGTGGGTATGTTCGGCGAAACAGACCTAAATTGAAAATATATAGGTAAAGACACACGTATGAATGTTTAAACATGTGTGTGTGAGAGAGCACAAGATCAATGCAAGGTCATTAAAAGATAACTAAGATTTAGGGTTTTAATACCACTTTTCTTTATGAAGTAGAATAAGTAGACACATTACAAAGCAGATAAGTAGTTACTCAATAAATTTCACAGTTTTTTTTCCCCCTTTTCCTTAAACAATCAGTAGGCTTTAGGAGAGCTGATGTGTAAGAAACAACAGTTGTGACCTAAGCTAGAAATTTCAACCAGTAAAATGACCTAGTCTGGGTCTGGGGGAACAACTCTCTGAAATGAGCCTTTAAAATAAATGATCCAAGTATTTTCTGGTGCAACTCAGAGATTTCTATTGAAAGTATGAAATGTGGATTGAATACAAACTCAATTTGCATAAGGGAAAATACAGTGTAGGGTGAGGTAATCCAGGTGCCACACAAAGGGCTGGCCATTTCAATGACTACAGGAGATCATATTGCAGTTACCTTGAGCTTAGTCACTTATTCATCAGATAGCTTTGTTTCCAAAAACAAAAACAGAAAAAAAAAAATTGGAACCAAAAATTTTACCCTCAAATGCCCTAAAATATTCCATGTTAGAGTTAATAGAGAAAAATTAAGAATTTTTTCAATTAAAAACTCTAAAGATAACAAAGCTGAAAACATTTTCACAGCCATTATTCATATTCATGATAAAGAACTGCATATTTATATTGTTTTCCACATCGCAGACAGACAAGGATCTCTCTCAGAGAGGCATATAATGATTCATCAGAAGCGAAATTAGCTTCTGTAATTTGAAAGCATGTGAGAGAAGGAAAGCCTTTCATACCAAGTGACTGAAATATGAATGTGTAGCCCTAAGAAACTGTTCAACTTGCAATGGCGTATGAAACACCCAGGAATAAAAAACAAACCCAAAAAGGTAAAGCTCCCTTCTTACAGAATAAAGAGATCATAATAGTCACCCTTTTAAGGCTCCATCTGGCATGCCTTCATTAAGCAGCCACATTTATGATCGATGATCTTTTGTGTCACCAGGAAATAATGACTGAGGGAAATATTTGTTCAGGTTTGTTTGCCATGGGGTGACCACCTGTTTGGAGCTGTTGTGATAATCAGTGTTTGAATGATCACAGATTCAGGTTTGCTCTTCACAACCGAAATCTAGAATTTCTCCTGTGTCCTTGGGTTTTCGTCATAAATACAGAACGGCAGAATAGAAGAGAGATGGCAATAGAGATTAATATGTCCATTTCATTTTTATTGAGGCGAACAGCTGGCTAATGTTAACTGTACAGGCAACAATTTGGTAACTTTCCAAATATACAGAAAACAGATTTATTTTGTCACAATTCATGTGAGTTTACAGCAGTTTCAGAAAACGGAGTCATGTCAAATTTAAAAGTCATTACAGTTTTTAGCTGCTTGCTGGTTCTATGGGAGAATTTATAAATATGCAAGTCATTTACTGAGATAATAAGACCGATATTAATGTACCTATTCCACCTAATCATATTTATTTTAGTTTACTAAAACTTAAAAAAAAAATCAAAATTCCCTAAAAAGTCCCCTGGAAATCAATACCAAGGAAATATTTTTTATCTCCTATACAGAATAAATTAACAGAAATATTTTAGATCTTATGGTGGTTAAAGTAATTATATGGAATCTTTAATTTGTCAACAAATTGTTATGAACTTCATACA
>PVLC010017993.1:13353-32882 GCA_004027655.1 Graphiurus murinus
TTTTTTTTTTTTTTTTTTTGCGGTACTGGGGATTGAACTCAGGGGCATTCTACCTCTGAGCTACACCCCCAGCCCTATTTTTTATTCTTTATTTTGAAACCGAGTCTCACTAAGTTGCGGAGTGCCTCACTAGGTAGCTGAGGCTGGCCGCGAACCCGGATCCTCCGGTCTCAGCCTCCCAAATGCTGGGATTACAAGCCTGCGCCACCACGCCCGGCTCTTAGACATGTTTTTAGACGAGTCCAGTAGTCAATTAGGGTTAATACATGAAAGTGCTTTGTAAGCTGCAAATAGTTCTATTTATCTGAGCATCATGATCTTTTAAAGTTAATAATGATAATATATATATGATATAATAGTGCAAACTTAAGATCCTACTCTTCTCTCTTTCCTGATTTAGGTGATGCTAGGAATGCTATTGATAATCTCTAAATGGGAGTATTTATTTTTCTGAATTTTCAAGGATCATTGTTAAAATATCTTACAAGATTTTTAAAGACTCTATGAATGTAGTTCCCACAAAGACATCTGAAACAGAAGCTGCGTACATGGAATGAATCTTTCCATTTTGTCAGAGACCTGAAGTTCTGGCTTCTGTGGCTTACTAATAAATATTTAACTTCTAAGAAATCACCCCCAAAACTCCAGATGAAAAAGGAGAATCCTTAGGTGAGCAAAGAATTTGACTTAATGGAAGGTGATGGGGGGAGGGGGTACACCCTAATGAGGGTGATGTACTTTCAGGAACACAACAATCACTAAACTGAACTTGAGAAAGAGGGAGGAGGAGGGAGTGGGGCGGGAATTGGGGAAAGGTTAAATGAGAAATGTGTGCATGTACGCCTTTACCAGCTTGCACCTAACAAAGATGTATGAATACAATGCACCAATTAAAAATAAATTTTAAAAAAATTACCCCCAAAGCAGAGTGTAACAAAAAAAAAAAAAAGAAGCATTGATTCCCATGGGGATGGCAGCAGCAGAAACCGTCCAGGCCTTATGCTCAGAGAGCTCTCTGCAGGACCTGCACTCAGTGTGGGCCCGCTCTGCTGCCCTAGAGGCCAAGAGAACTCATCTTTCTCCACCTATCAACTTGACCAGTTTACACTTCCACTTACATTTTTAACTTTGTCACCAAGAAACTGTGCTACAAATGGGAGTAGCTTAATAAAGTGAAATGAGTTTTGTGAGATTCCACATCTAGCACCTGCTGGGTTTAGAGCATTTTCTCATCCATCTGGGATAACCCATGCTGACACAGCTTAGCTCTGTGAAACCAATTATCCCCGTCGCCTACGGTAGCATGGCCCAAACCAGGTTAGGATGATGTCAACCGCTGCACATACTGGCCAGCTCCCAAGGAGTCCTGTGTAATGCCCTTGCAGCATATCCGATGGCTATTGTTTTGGAGGATGAGGAATACAACTAAAAGGGAATTCTCATTGCCTTCTTTTTCTTTCTTTTTTTAATTTTAATTTTAATTTTTACTTTTTGGTGGCACCGAGAATTAAACCCAGGGGCATTCTACCTCTGAACTACACTCCCAGCCTTATTTATTTATTTATTTATTTATTTATTTATTTACTTACTTACTTACTTACTTACTTATTTATTTATTTAAAACAGGGTCTCACTAAGTTGCCGAGGCTGGCCTTGAACACTCAATCCTTCTGTCTCAGCCTCCCAAGTACTGAGATTACAGGGTGCACCGTTAAACCCAGCTGCCTTCCATTTTTTAAATGTGTTATAATGGTCAAAACTTTCAAAATTTTATATCTGTGTCTAACTATGTCTTAGATCTCTTTTCCTGCTCACTTGTCCTCTCAACATCATTTGCTTTCCCTTCTTCTTCCTCCCCATCTTTTCCCTCCTTGATACATGTAACATTGAACTCTTCCCTTCAAAGTGTTTACATCAGAATGTTTTGTGATGACAAGTCAAGGCTAGAAAGCACATGTCAATTCTGTACTTGACCTTGGTACTAAGAAGCAACTTATATATTTTGCGTTTTTATAACTTTTAAGAAAATAGTCCCAGGCTTTAGACTGTAGGATCTGCTGAGATTAGCAACAGCCATGAGAACTTCCTTAGCTATGTCTGAAGATGAGCCTACAAAGACAGAATTTTACCTCATCTTCTGCATCTCAATGATTGGGAAATCCAAAACCAACATGTATTCTTCAGTCTACTAAGGATGGATGCCCTGGCACACCCAATGGGTCTTAGGCTCTTTTTGAAGGCAGGTCCTGTGTGCATTTTTACATTATAGTTATCATAGCACTGAACAGAATACCTTGCTCACAGAATCGTTCAATAAATAAGTGCTTATGAACGTGGACTTCTCCTTTATTTATTCTGCTTTTTCTTTTTTATTCTTGGAAACCCCCAGATAATTAATACTAAAACCTAGTTCCCCCAGCTTGGAGAATCCTGATAGTCAGAAGACTCTAATAAATCGCTGGTTTATTTTTTGATAGGAGAAAGAAGGTGAATTCTCCCTCCTCCCCAACTCACTCTTTCTTCCCCCTGAGGAAATACATTTCTATTTCTTACTTCACCCAGCACCCACTAGTGCATTATGATTTCCCCTAACAGTAGAGACAGTTTGCAATGTGGTACAAGTTGGGGGTTTCTGATGCAAATACAGAGGGCCAGAATTCTCTGAAGACTGATCTTTAAGGGAAAAGAGCACAGGAATGGGCAAGACCTCAAAGGACTGTCTAGTAGGCCAGGTAGGAGAAGCTCTCTCTGCCTCTCCCCTCCCCCCTCTCTCCTTGCAGCTCTTTGCAAAGCTCCTCCAAGACCATCTTTGCTGACCATCTCAGGGGCTTTATCAGTGTGAAGTGTGCCCATGGGAGCCTTAGAGCTGAGGCCTTAGATCCAAATGCAGAGTGTCAAGCTGGGCTTCGTGTGAAGACCACAAGTCCATTACTGTCACCCCAATTCTGTGCACGACCTCGGTCACATCATTACACTTGTTTTGCACAACCAGAGATCCAATGAAGAGTCCTAGAGGATAACATTTTCCTTAAATCCCACCTAGTGCTACTACCTTGAGCAAATCACGTTTCCTTGACTATAAAGTTGAAATAATACTCTACTCTCTTCCTAGACATTTTGCCTACAAAAAGAAAATCTAAATAACAAAAAAATAGGCATAAAGGACTCAACTCTTTTTAATTAAACTGTACTTCCCAGGAACACACTGGGGCTAAGGGTGTAGCTTAGTGGTTGAACACTTGCTTTGCATGTGTGAGGCCCTGCACACAAACAAACATATTATTATTATTCTCTAATACAAGTTTAGTTTATCACAAAACAATGATATTCATACTTGCAAACAAAAATAATTTACTTTCAAAACACTAATGAATTAAATTTCCTAAGCACCTTTTTAAATTAAACCATATGATGGCTTGTAAGAAAGGATAAGGAGTCAGACAAAAGAGTAACATCCATGACCATAGAATCATAGAATGTTAGGTCTGAACATGATAGTGAAACTTATACCAGATCTTGAAATCACTAAAACCAGGAAGAGAAGGACAAGCGATAGAAAAGCAGCAAATATGTATTCAGTGCCCATGGGCCAGGCACCGTTCTGAGTGCTAAAGAAGGGAGGTATCTAAAGTCATGGACATATGAAAATATTGCAGGAGAAATTTGATACTGTTGAGAGGGCCATGATTAATTTTAGTCAGAAGGGCCTCTTGGAAGAATCACACTCAAAATCAGCCTTGAGGGCTAATAGACTCTAATTAAGTGAAACTGTAAATATTGCATGCTTAGGGCAAGAGAGTATACATGTTGAGATGCTTCCTAGGAAAGCTTCAGCCCATTGGGTACAAAAGGAAGAATCAAGGGACGTTGGGCTAGCTTGGAGGCCAGAGCACAATGGCCTTGGAGTCTAAGTTAATGAATTTGAATTTTATCGGTAAGCCTTAAACTCTGATTTTTTGAGCATAGAACTAAAATAAAGCTATTTGAATTTGAATTTGGGTGTATAAGTAGTCACTTATCCAAGTGGCATGGAATGCCTTGAGAGGGGTGTGTGTGTGTGTGTGTGTGTGTGTGTGTGTGTGTGTGTGTGTGTGTGTGTGTTTGTGTGTGTACACAGGCACACTCACCATGGCACATGAATGTATTTATTTTGTTTTACTTTTTTAAATGTATTTATAAGCCAAATAAGATAGAAAAAAATACCTTTAGAAACCTAGGTTGGCAAAAGCATAATGTCATTGGAATATAATCATCCTCCTTCAAGAAAGCAGTCTAGCTTACTCTCTGGAATATGCAACATTCTGTATCTCCATATTTTATTCAACTATAATTCATGGGTGTTTACAGAGTTTATCCCTTAACTATGGAATCCTTTGTCAGTTTTGTGTATTGAATAAGTTTGAATTTTGTATAAAGAAAACATTCCTGAGGTAGTTTGTGCATTCCTCAACAACAGCCTCTGTGTGTTTGTAGTGAATCCCCACTGAGACCGATAGCTCACTCAAGTCACTGCCCCTTGCTCCCTAAGGCTCCATATTTGAGAATTTATGGGTATTGCCCTAGAGCACTATAAAATGTCCAATACCTAATTTGTCTGTGGGGATCCAATAAATACATTTTTCCAATGACACAATATTTACTACCTTTTAATGGACTATTTTTTGTCCCCAAACCTTCCAAGGGCATGGAGGCAGTTGGCTATAGTTGTGTTTCTTATAACAGGATTTCAGATTTACTTTCCCAAAAGATGCTTTGTTTCTTTTACAGTTACTGATAATCAGAATGGCTTTTAAAAAGTGCTAATGTTTGACATCCAGTAAGAATATCATCTTGGTTAAAACTTACAGGTTCAGAGCCTTTCTGGAAGACTGAAGCTTCTCTTCAATGACTTAGGCTGTTGACAGCAGCTCTTTGTACAGTTTCCCTCGGTTACATCCACAGTTTCCTGTGTGAGATGGTCCATCAGAGGCTTGGAACATGAAAGGGGGAAACTGTGACTTAATATCTGAGGTCTTTGTTTCTCTGGCTCCCTTTGGGTAAGCCAATGCAAATTAAATCCCTGCTAGACCTTGGAGGGATGAGACCAAGACCAAGTTGTACTAGGGTCCTTAGACTCAAAGAAATAGCATCACTTGATTGAAATAGTAGTATTCTGTGGCATATTGGATAATCATATACCCTTTTTTAGATACTTGTCCCCAAACTCAAAGATATCTTTATTGATAGAAGTATCTCTTTTTATCTGGTTTGTGAAAAGAGTAGAACATATACTAGCTGATTTCCCCTAAACCTTTCCTTTTTAGGTGATCCCCTGGGGAAAATGGATATTATACTGTCTAGAGCTTAGGTTTTAGAATTGAATCCTTTAAAGGTCAGATAATATGATGTCTTAATTTGGTAGCTCATTCTGTTATATTCACATTTTCTAGTATTCCTATGTTTTTGGAGCATTTGTTGATCTCTGGATATATTTATTAGGCATGACGCTAGGCACTGGATATATAAAAATGAATGACACTGTCTCTTCCCTTGAGTCTAATGAAGAAGAGAGACTGAGTAACTCCTCTACTATAATATAGTACAATGACGGCTTTATTAGCAGTGAGATCAGGTTCAGTAAGACCACTAAGGAGAGGTTCTTTATCAGGGCACATCAGACCAGATGAAGTGTCTAAGAAGAGGGGGCCTGTAGAGAGTTGAAGCAGAACTCACCCGGATGGAGGATTACGGGACAGAGCAAAATAAGCAGCAAAGTGTTCTCATTTTCCATTTTACACATTTGCAAAAACAAACGCAGAATCATTTCAGCCACTTCCTCCAACCCCTGAGGAGGGAAAATTAAACATATAAAAGAAAAACTAAGTAACTGATTTCCTGATTAAAATCTCTGTAAAAGATGAGTTTATTATTAGTCCTGTTAGCCTGCCCAGATCTCAATTTAGATAATTACATTCCTCCTACCTAATTTATCCCTGTAGTTTTAATTGGTTTCAGAATTCTCTTCTCTTCAATTGTTGTGTAGTGTTGTTATTTGGTATTAAACAGCTGTTGTGTTCTTCTACAGAGCTGAATATTTTTCAGCAACTGACTTCAGTCCTATAGGGCACAGAAAGTCATTTGCAAGGGCTTTAAGATGACAAATAACCCTTAAATGCATAGACACGAGGCATTAATTATTGATAGCAATGGTTACTAACCATATAAGTCACTGCACTTAGAATAGGAAGGAGTACTATCTTTGTTCTGCAAAATCAGATACAGAGAAACATCCTTGTTTCTTTAGATATTGTCTCTATGTTGACATTCTCAGAAGTGTTGATATTCATTCTTCTACTTTGCTGAGATCATATCGGTTTTAATTAAATATATAGTGCAGCATATCAAGAACAGGTGTTCATTTTGTTTTTAATCAACTTAGAGGAAGTCTGTTAGGTCATTTATGTGTTTGGCAACGTGCTGTGTGGCTGTTCTCCCTTTCATCACTGGTTTGTTTATACCTCACTGGGGATGACAAAGATTGAAAGTTTCCAACTAAAAGCTACTCTGAAGTCTGACTTCAGTGCATTTCTGAATTCAGCCGACTCTTAGGGAGCCACATTATTGCTGCTACTGTTGTTAAGGGCCATGTTTGACATCCCTAATGAGGCCATCATTCTCTGCCATCCATTATGCTTTTTACTTTTGGTTGGAGTTCAGGCCCAGGGTAAGTAATAATGACCTAGTTAGTAGAAATGTAAACGGCTTTCTTCTCCATCTTTTTCACATCCAAAAAGCTTCACTTTGCTCTTTGCATGAATGCTGTGGAACAACTGAAATAGCTTTCCCTGAAAACTGATGCCCAGGAAAAGATTCATGTCTATCTAAATGGCCTTGAGAGTTTTTATCACCCAAATCTTTGAAAAGTTGTGCAACCTAGAAAAGCTGTGGTTGCTACCATGAGATACATGCTCACCGGTGACAACTACAGTACTGTGTCCATGATCTCAGCCTGTGGAAAGAGAGGAAGCAAACACTTGGCTATTCATTTTGCAGGGTGTATATGAAGCATGAGCAGCACAAGGTATGCCAGCACTGTCACCAGAATGTCAGGCCAGCTCTTACTGGCTTCTACTGAGGTTACTAAAGAGCCGACCAACTCCCTACTCTCTGCATGCCATGGACAAAGCAGCCCACCCTCATACCATCTTCTGTATCATCTGCTGCCCTCACCCCTGGCCGGCTTCAGATACATGTCTTGTTGCATGCCCATAGCATCTCACCGACGTTTTCCCAAACTTCCCCGATGCCTGAGAAATCCCCAAAGCCAGGATAGGCACTCTAAATAATTAGGAACCATGTTCCCAAGATAGTACCCTTTCTTTTCTTTCTTTAATTTATTTTTTATAATAATTGGTGCATTGTAATAATACATCTTTGTTAAGTACAAGCTGATAAAGACATATATGCACACATTTATCATTTAACCCCTTCTCCAATTCCTACCCCACTCCCTCGCCCTCCCTCCTTCTCAAGTTCAGTTTAGTAATTAACCTTGATATGTTTGTGAAAGTCCATCATGTGCATCAGGGTGTTCCCCTCTCCCCATCCCCCATCCATCCCTCTCAGTTAAGTCAACTTCTTTGGTCATCTAAGATTTCTCCTTTTTCATCTGGAGACCCTCTTATGCCCCTTCTTCTCCCTAGCATCCGCATATCAGGGAGAATATATGCTTTTTAACTATTTGTGATTGGCTAATCTCACTTAACATAATGTTTTCCAGTTGCATCCATTTCCCTGCAAACAACATGATTTTGTTCTTCTTTATGGCTGAGTAATATTACATTGTGTATATATCCCATAGCTTTGTAATCCATTCATCTGTCGATGGACATCTTGGCTGTTTCCAGAATTTGGCAATTGTGAGATAGTACCCTTTCTGATACCACAAACACACATTTATAAAATTGACATAATACCTGATACCTATGAGACCTGAAAGGCACAGGAAGCTCCCAAAAAAGTTTGAGAATATAGGACTGCCCAGTAAAGATCTTTCTCCCCACACTGCTCTCCATGCTACTATGGCTTTGTGGATCTGAAAGAGATGGTGCAAATGCTCAGTGCCTGCAGAGAGCAACAACGAATTGAGGATCTCAAGGATTGTTTCAGTGTAAGGACCGGTGGACGTGATGCTGAGAGAAATGCAAATGGGAGCCAGGGGCCTGGGAGTTGAAGGGGATGTCTGGCGAAGCAGAGAGAAGCAGAGAGTGAGTGCGGGGTCACAAACTGCACTTTTCACTTCATTATCCTAGGCTTCTAGGATAATGGCACTGGAGGGGAGAAAGGAGCTGAGTAGGCCCGAGTTTGGGCAATAGCTTCAACTTTCCACCGTAGATAGGGAAGAATGTCAGAGTGACCTGTTAGAGAAAGCAGTGGTGCTTCACTATGGCCAGAGGGAGGGCAGGTGAGTGGACGTAGTGGGTAGGGCCTGGAAAAGAGGTCGAGTCTAGTTGTAAGGGCTTGTGGGCCATGGAGGAGTTGTCCTCATCCCCAGGGCAGTGAGGAGCCATTAAGGAATTTCCATACATAGGCAACAGGATCAAGGTTCTGTTCATAGAAGTCAGAAGTGTAGCAAATATATGAAAGTGAGGAAATGGTGTAGGAAAGAAAAAAATTAGAAATAGGAAGCTTCATCAGTAGTCCGGGGCAACAGCTAACAAGAGCAAGTAGACCTGCCTCCTTTTCTTTTTTTTTTTTTCCTTTTCTTTTACCTTCATGTTACTTCATCTCATTGTCTTTACTCACTGTTATGATGGAAAATGAGCCAGAAAATCTTGTCTGTTGGGGGTTATAAAGTTATCACCAGAATATACAAACTGCTACTGATCATTAGGAAGCAGGATCACATTGGAGAAGATAGAATACCTAAGAACAAGAAGAAAAAACAAAACTTCTGCTAATGAGGATTAGTATTCCATATGATTGTACTCCCATCAAAGCTTTTCCACATTCAAAGTTTTCATCAATATTGTCCTTCTTTTCATGCTTCCTTGCTCCCCACACCACCCCCACCCCTAGGGTTAAGCCAAATTAACTACTAATTAAAACATAACATTGGAAAATGACTTGTGGGGTTTTGCTATATAATTAATCAAATGAGAGGAATGGCAATTACTTCTGAAAATTCATTCACTCGCTCAACAGACACTCTGTCAACACCTGTTACCTGTTTGTGTCAGCCACCTACTAACACCAAGATGAAAAACACCGTCCCTGCCTCTTGGAGCAGAGGCAGAGGCATGCCACGGGCAAATAGGATCTGATCAATAGATATGTTGCAAAGGAAGTACTGGACCCCACAGGCTTCGCAGAGGAGTGGGCCTTTTCCCTAAAGTCAGTGCTACAATTAGAATATCAATTGTAAAGCATTGGACTAAAGAGAAACCACTACAGTGGTTCTGCTGCTGGGCACCAGTGCCAGATTACCTGGTTCCAAACCCCAGCTGCACACTTACAGCGTGATTTCCTCCCAGGTGCTGGAGGAGGCTCCACTTACCAGGATAATTGTGAGGATCACATACAT
This sequence comes from Graphiurus murinus, assembly GCA_004027655.1. Classification (NCBI taxonomy): domain Eukaryota; kingdom Metazoa; phylum Chordata; class Mammalia; order Rodentia; family Gliridae; genus Graphiurus; species Graphiurus murinus. The sequence continues at coordinate 22,916 of PVLC010017993.1, forward strand.
TCGGGGAGTTCATACCAATGCCTCCAACACTGCAGCTGCTAGTAACGGTTGCCCATCATCATCATTAGAATCAGTAACCAAATGACCTATAATATCAAAGTGGAAAAATGAAAAACTTCAAAGAAGATGAAATCTATCAAGGGAGAGATGTCTTCCCCAGACATTTGCCCTCTGTCTACAGAAATAGACTTTCCACCTTCCACCATGGTTCTAATCAGAGAGCCATCCGCTCTAAAATCAGCCACAGAAAGAGGTTGCTGTTGTTCTGTCTGCAGTCCTGCCAGGCCTCCTCCTGAAGTGTGCCTTTGTGGAGGGCAGATGCCCTGAGGGAGATAGAACTTAATTTAAGAACATTATCTTAGGCTAGAAGTCTGTCTCCCTACATGCAGTTTTGTTCTCAAGGATTATTCCTGCTGCAAATAAAGATTTTTGGGAAACAGTGATACAGAGCCCTTCTATTGACCCAACAGTGCTTTAAATAAGCCCTTTTTTACCTCTCATTAACCAGATTGATTCATGCTTCTCTCAACCTTAAACTCATTTTTGGTCTGGTTCTTTAAATAATATAACCAGCCAAAATGCTTATAATTGCTTTCAAGATCCGTGACCCCATTGACATCATCAGGGTCCCTATGGGCTTACTTATTACATACTACTTCATGAAATGCTTCTCTGTAGTCTGTGTGTGTGAAGTTTGCAAAAGCCAAAAGCAAGCTTTGTGCAGAATCTTGTCCTTCTCTGTTAGCAGTCAAGAGGGGACGAGTAGGTCTGGATGAGACCCAGAGACCTGACTCTAGCCCTGGCCATGACCTTGGGCAACCCATAATTTCTACAACTTCAATTTCTTCATTTGCACAATGGCAGAGATACATTATGTGAACTCTATTGTTTTGCTTTATTTTGTGTGTTCCGTTAATTAAAATGATGAATATTTTAATCAAAAACATAACTGAAAAAGTTCTTTTAAGTACTTATTGACTGCTTAGCATGTACCCATAGCAGGTACAGAGCTGGTACACTGCGGTGGTGAACAAGGATGAGTCCCTACCTTCATGAAGTTCATGCTCCAAGTGATGAGACGGATAGTAAGCAAAGAAATTACCAAAATAATTTCAGGGTTTTTTTAGAGGTACTCTGAAGGAAATAACTGAGTGATGAACAAGAAAAGCGGAAGGGAGTTCCCATGTCTAAAGAGCATGGTCATGGCTCTCCCCCTCCCCAGATACATTTTAATTATTAGCAGAATGGTAAAAAGGAGTTTGGTACAAATGAAAAGAAGAGGTTTCCTAGATGAGGAACAGCTCACTGCAAAAACCCCAAAGAAGAAAAATATTGGGGATTTTTGACATAAGTATCAGGACTAAATCTGCACAAATTAACAGCCTGTGAGAGATTTGTGGCTCTTTCTTGGAAGTCGCAGAGATGTGGTTTCAAAACCTGCAGAGCATGTAGGTTATATCCTATATCTCCAAACATGTCTGTTCCCAAAAGAGCTCTTGAGATGAAGTATACGAGCGGTATGCTGTGCGCCAGCTAATACAGGCAAGCTGTTTTCTAGCATCCAAGCGCAAACTGTATGAGATACTCTTAGGGGAGCAAGCCCTCATAAACATGTCCGCCCTGCAGATGTAAGTTATTATGGGGCTTCCTGCTCTTATAGACCTTATTGATGGCTTCTGTGAGCACCATTTGCACTTGTAGTTACTCAATTTGGTTCTGTGAGCAGCTTTGTTCTTTCCTGCTTCTATCTTCCTTTGCATTTATCAGACTAACTTTGCTCAAGACCCTACTCAGAGTATCACTAAGGTGAGGTCTGACCTTTAACTGTTCCTACAGATGGATTTGTATTTGACTCACTGTGTCCCAAGAAGGTGCTCAGCAGCACGAATTGTAAACCATCTAGAAGACATCTGGGCAGGGGAAAAGCAGCCCCTTCTGAGCCTAGATCTCCATTTGGGCCACATAATTCTTCAGGAAATAATAAATGCAAGAAAGAAACCTGGGTAGAAATTAGCACACATAAAGTGAGCATTTTTTTCTAAATCCTCTTCTGGGTTAATAAAGGGACTTTGGGAGAAATAAACCAGAGAAAAGGAACAGAAGGACAAACCCAGTTAGTAAAGCTGGGGTATTATTAAAAAGACTGAAAATTTGCCAAAATATCTTACTTTTGTGATAATTTTCCTCATGCTTACATTCCTGACAGTTTCATTGCAAGTTATACAAGAGCCAAGAATCTCCATGTTGCAGTGTTTCTTGGTTTGGCAAAATCTAGCCTCCCATTTTATCTCACTAAAGTTCTTGTGGCAAGGATTCAGTTCTGCCCTGAAGCATAGTCTATATTGAATATAAGCTTCAATGCCATGTAATACAATGAATTTTATCAGCAATTTCCTGTGCATCACTGATGTGTTTCAGAGTATATGCTTTGATCAAAAATACATCTAAATCTGTGCAATACTAATCTCATAATATTTTTTGAAGCTACATGATGTTCCTAGGTAAACATCTTTCAATGACAACACATTGAAAGGCTGGACTACTGAATAATATGTTTCATGACCTAGTTTTTTAAAACACCTAAAGTGGTGCCTGGTATATAGTGGACAACTGAATGTATATTTCTGGAGTGAAAACTGTCAAGAAGAGTCACTGTTATCTAGTGCCCATACTAATGTTGAGTGTGATCTAGAATCTATATGCTTCATTTAAAAAACAAGTTTTAAAGAATGGTTAAAGTTAGAAAATTACTCACAACACATTTAGTGTTCATGGGGAAAACCTTCTAATGCCATTGAAAATTATATCATTTAAAGGGAAAATAGACATAGATCCCATGTACCTGACATATTCCCCATCCTACTCCAAGCCACCCCTTGATCTGGGTGATGGCCTCTTATCCTCCAGGCCCAGGGCCACATCCTAAAGGGCACCATCCTTGCCCTAAATCTGCATTATCTTTATGAGCTCATACTACCATGCTGTGCTCCTAATGTTACTACATAGAGTCACTGTTTGTTGCTAAGGATTCTACTCAGAGATTCACAAAGGTTAAGGCCCTTTAATTGCGCACACAATTAGAATTTTGTATCTATGTACTTCATTCTTCTTTGTAACCTAAATTATAAGGTGTTTGGGGACAGGATCATGAGAAATTTGGCTTGCCATTCCATCATAGTACATGGACAAAACTGAGTTCAATTAACATTTTTTGAATAAATGTTGTATAAAGTGGTTTTTGTGTCCAGGACTTGTGTGTCCCATTAAGTATTCTTAACAATCAAAAAAAAAAAACAAACCTCCTAATAATTATAATATTTTAAAAGCTGTCTTTAAATTTGGTACGTTTTTAAGCAATGCCCAGCTCTGTGTGATGGGTAGAGATGTTACTCCATTCCACATGGAGATAGTCCAAACATCAGCTATTCTTTCTTTTTTCCAAGACAAACATTTTAACAAATTTCCAATAAATTTTTTGTCTAATATGCAGAAAATTAGTTAGCCTTCCTCTTATAAATCCCATTTATACCAATAATGTATGTGGCATTTACAAATTCAAATGAACAAGAGAAAATTTGAACTTGGAATAGTTACCACTCCTCTCCCTGGGAACTCCTTGCAGCAGGCTACCTTACCCTGGAGAATCAAGGGGAAATAAGGTTGATTAGCTCAGGGACATTGGTCTCAAGGATAAAATAAGCCTCCTTCTTTCAACTTTATTAGATAAATACTGTTTAGAAATGAATTCACAATCCACTGCCGTCAAATATGCCCTTCCTCATTTCTCTGGCAAGGATCATCAATATACAAAAATGCCTTGTTTGCCAAAAAAATCCCAGTACTTACCAACCCAAGAGATATCAATACTTACCATAGCTGGACTCAGACCTTCTCCTCTAACATTTAGAAACAAATGCCCATCTTAAATTATAACTTTTCTTCTTTTAAAAGAAATAGTTACCTAATGCCTTTTGCAAGAGCATCAGACTTTTTTATTATTTTTCTTTGTATCTCGTAGTGTTCGGTTTTAGCTTAGTATCCAGTACTCTGAAAATAATGACCTCACTCTTTTACATACTGTCCATGAAACCAGAACACTAAAACTCCATTGACCTAATATCCCTCTCACCTTGACTCCTATGAGAATGTTTTTTACCAGTAGAATCAAGCTGCCCCGGCCTAGAGTCTAGGTAGCTGTAGTGGATGCCTCATTTGTACTCAAGATGCATGGAAGAAGAGGAGTGTCTTGGGAAGAAGATACTAATCAAAGATCAAAACGGCTCATCCAACCAGTCTTAATGGATTTAACACAGAGAGCTCAGTGCCCAGGGGACAGAGATGCAAAAACAGGTAAGGCAGAGAAAGCTGAAAGGTTAGGGTCAGGATGTCCATGTACTCTATCATGCATTTTATTTTAAAGTGAAAATCACTATAAATTACAGGAAACATAAACCTGAACTGTCACTGAAGAACCAGAAGTTGTTCTACCATGATGGAGACTTTGTCTTTCTGTCCTTCTCTGTCTAAGTGCCCATTGCTGAGCAACCCCCTCACCCCCCCCCCTTGATGAACATGTAAATTTCTTCTTTTGTGTAGATAAGAAATACTTTCCATCAGGTATGGTCAAGTCTTGTCTTGCATTACCAGCATCCTTTAAAAGTGATGCACATATCCAAGACCCTGTTTCAAAATAAAAGAGAGGTTTAGCTCAGAGGTGGAATGCCCTGGATTCAATCCCCAGTGCCAAAAAGAAGTGATGCACGTGGATCCCTGATGGAAACAAATGTGTGTTTATTTTATAGCACAGCTATTAGAGGTGAATGGGCTTAAGCCCCTTATTTCCAAGGGTGTTATGTTTTGTTTTTGCAGTGCTAGATCTGGCATGTGCTAGGCAAGCGCTGGACCACTGAGCTATGCCTTATCACCTTATTCCCAAATTTTTAACATTTACTCCCAAAAGTTTTCTGCATTGATTAGAAAGACTTATATAAAAAGACAGAATTATTTCTTAAAGTTTTGGTGCTTGACATCAAACAGTATTAGCATTTGGAAGAGAAAAAACATGGGATTCCCTTTTATATCTCAACCTAAAGACCACAAGTCTCTGGGTGGAGATACTTCTCTAAAATGTGATAGAGTTGGTCAGAGGGCACCAGCCATGTCAGCTGGAATAACTTTTAAGTTATGACCCAATTTGATGCACAACTGTCACAATTGTCAAGCTAGAACATAAAAGTAAAGAGGAACAATGTACATTGTCTTCTCAAGACAATGGGTCTCATCTAGACCTACTCATCCCCCTGTCCAAACCATATTTATGTTACCTATTATCCAAATTTATCATTTCCTTCTCAGCTGACATCTTACTTAAAGGAATAAGTGTCAGTTACCTGGAACAAGTCACATAATGCGATATATGGAATGGATCTTCTTATCTTTTCTCTTAACATTTTGGAGTTTGAGTCATAGTTTAAAATGATATTTGTTTTCCTCTTTTCTTCTAAAACCTTTATAGTTTAATTTTTTTATTGGTACATTGTAATCATATATCTTCATTAGGTACAAGCTGGTAGAGGCATACATGCACACATTTCTCATTTAACCCTTCCCCAATTCCTGTCCCACTCCCTCGCCCTCCCTCCTTCTCAAGTTCAGTTTAGTGATTGACTTTGATGTGTTTGTGAAAGGACATCATGTGCATTAGGGTGTTCTCCCCCATCACCTTCTTTGCTCATCTAAGGTTTCTCCTTCTTCATCTAGAGTCCCTCTTATGTCCCAAGGTTTAAAATGTTTAAAAAAATATTGTTTTTTAATGTTTTTTTAAACATTTTAAACCTTGTTCCATGTAGAATTTATTTTGAGATAAAAAATGGACTGAGATAAATGCAATGCCTGAGATAAAAGCAAGGCATGGTGGCACATGCTTGTAATCCCAGTACTTGGGAGGCTGAGACAAGAGGATTGTAGGTTTGAGACCAGCCTCAGCAACTTAGCAAGACTCTCAGCAACCTAGTGAGACCATGTTTCAAAACAAAAAATAAAAAGAGCAAGGGGTGTAACTTGGAGGTAGAATGACTCTGGGTTCAATCCCCATTAACACACACACACACACACACACACACACACACACACACACACACACCCAACTCTCTATTCAAATGACTTACTCTTTGCTCAAAAGATGCCACATTTAATCTTCTATTGGTCTATCAATGTGATACCACATTGATTTAATTTTTAAGGCTCTATAGTGTATTTTAACATCTTTTCTTTCTCAAAATTTTCCTAATTTATTTGGTGTGTTTGTTTTTCCATGTGAACTTTATAATCATCTAGTTTCTTAAAAATCTTTTGATTTTTATTAGGATTATGTTACTTTTATAAATTCTTTTAGGGAGAACTGACAACTTTCACTTACCCCATATTCTGACCAAAAATATGGAATATCTTTCATTTATTCAGGTCTTAACTTTGTGTTCTTCAAACATGTATTAAAGTTATGTAAGTTTCTACATTTTTCATTAACTCTTATCTTGGGGGATGCTATCCCTGGTGAGGTCTTTTTTTTTTTTTCATTATATCATCTTACTGGTATTTATATACAAGAATTATTGACTTCTTTTAATTGATGCTGTGTCTTACAGAATTCTCTCATTTAAAGGCATTTTCTACAGCTTCTCTTGAGTTTTTCAGGGAATCTTTTCAAAATAGTAATAGATTGATCTTTCTAATTTTTATATCACTTTTTCTTTTTTCTTCCTTCTTATTTAGTCTAATTTTTAAAAAGTAATAGTGAGTATTCTTATCTCAATTGTAAAATCAGCAGGGATGTTATTTCACCTTCCTCAGTAATTTTATGGGGGAGGGGGTACTGGGGATGGAACCCAGAGGCATTCTACCTTTGAGTTATACCCCCAGCCCTACTTTACTTTGTATTTTGAAACAGGGTCTCACTGAGTTGCAGAGTAACTTGCTAAATATCTATCTATTTTTACCTTAATTAGTGTTTTTTAATTAAAAATAGTTGCTGGATTTAGGTAACTACTGAGTCTACAGGGGTGGTCATATGTTTTTCTTCATATCTATAAATATAAATTATATTAATAGTAGCCTAATACCAATCCCATGCTTCCATTTCTGGGATAAGTTCTACTCAGTCCTAAAATTTTATTATTTTAATGTGTCACTACATTCTGGTTGCTAGTATTTTGTATAGGTTTGATATGTATAAGTTCTGTTGGGCTTTTCAGATTTTGGTATCACTGCTGTGCATTTTATATAAAAAGTTAGGAAGATTTTCTTATTTTTCTATTTTTTGGAGAAGAGTAAATTGCATAGAAACTAAATGCATTTAATGATATGATAAAATTCCCAAAAGGCTTGATTGATTTTCTATTCTATGTCAAACACTGGTGATAGAGAGATACATTCGACGAACTCATGGTCTAATGGGCGGGGGTGGGGTAAGTACGTTGATAATATATTACATAAGGAAGTTATAGATTTCTACAATAAGAGTATGTAGGCAATGCTATGAGAATACAAAGAATGGTTTCATAAGAACAATGAATGATGTTCAACCAGTATTGGCATCTCTCATGAGAAAGGCATGCAGAACTTAAACAAGCATAATTAAGAAACCCTGTCCCTGAAACCTGCCTCTAGCTGCTGAAGTTCTTTAAATAGGAGACCAAAGATTTCTTTTTTTTTTTTTTAACATTAGAAATACTCTAAAGCTTAAAATGCAGCTGCCCCTGGGAGATATGAAACTCCACTTAAACTTATATCCTAAAGCAATGATTTATAGACATCTGCTCCTGAAGATAATTTTCATACAGAAAAAATAAAGAGCACAGATTGTAAGGTCACCAAGTTCATCAAAGTGAGACTAATGAAGAGATCCAAAGGGAAATAAAAGGCTATCAAAGGTAAATTTTTTTTTCAAATTTACTTATTTGTCTGGGTCTACCTAGGATGCAATCCATGAATCAATTAATAGGTTAATTTATGTCTTTACAAGTCTCTCTCTCTCTCTCTCTCTCTCTCTTTCTCTCTTTCCCTGTCCTTCCCTTCTACCTTCTCTTACACTCCTTCACTCCCTTCTTCTCTCTCTCCTCAAACAATTTTATATCAAACAATTTTATATGTACATAAAAGTATACAAACACAAATAAGAAGTATAGAGCTTAATTAATTTTCCCAAATTAAATATACTCATGTAACCTTCAGCCCAGCCCCTTCTGTTGAACTCCCCAGGTGCTACTGTCCTAACTTCTATCATAATAAATCACTTTGCCTGTTTTTGAACTTTATATAAATGGAGTCATGTAGCAAATGCTACATGATGAGCATTCAAGTACCTTCTGCTTTAAAGGTAGTATGAATTCTTGTACCTTTCGAAGCATTCTTGTTTATGATTTTTCATGACGCTTCCTGTGGACTCTATAGACTCTACACTGTACAGACCTAAGAGAAAAATTACTAAGTCATTAGACAGGCATACGTTTAGCTCTTATAGGTATTGCTAAACAATTTTCTAAAGTGGTTGTACTAATTTACTTTCCTTCCAGCAACATATGAGAGTTTTATCTGCTCTATATGTCACAAATACCTATTTGATTCTTGTCTTTATCAGTAAAATGATAGACTGAGACTAAAGAGGAGGCCCAAAGGGAAATTTGGGAGATTCACAAATGCAAGTTAGCTTCAGTGTTTAGTAAACCTTTGGTGAATTTTTACTACAGAACTCATTTTAAAAAATAAAAATAAAAGGAATAGGAAGTTCTTAAGTAGCCAAATATTTCATTCACTCAGAAGATAAAAATCAATCACCCTACTGAGGAAAATTTTTATTTAGATTAATACTAAGCAAAGTTCTAACATTAAGGGGACTCACTCTTTGAGATTTTAAATTTTCCATTCTAATTTTGCTGCTTTATTCAGCACACCATAGTTCTAATAAATTGCATCTACAAATGTGTAGAATAATAATTGTTCCACATAAATAATGCAAGATAATGAGTCAAAGAATAGTGTGTGAATTATAGAGAAAACAGTGGGCTGAACTATAGTAATTACTAGAAAAATTAAGTCAATCAGAATGTTAATAATAAAGAGAAGCAAAACAAAGCAGAGAAAGAAGATTTTTCTTTATTAGGATTAGGCAATTCCTTGTGAACTAAGAAGCAAAAGATCATGAGGTAGGAATTGCCAAAATGTGCATTTTCAATTGTAGGATATCTCCTCCACTATGGTTCAGAAACTTTTTAACAAAATCTACTCAGGTAAAAGTGACAGTCAACTGTATGTATTAAAGTGAACGCTGGGTGCCTCCTCCTTTTTCACTAAGGAAGAAAGGAAATGGGATGGAAAGGGCATTCATAGTAAGCAACTTCCTAATATTAAGAGGCTTCATTCTTTTAGATTCCTATTTTGATCTTGAATTGGAAAGTTGAAATGTTTCCAAATTCTTTCTAGGAAACTATTTTTATGGGATACAGAGAGTTCATAGGTATTTCAGTTTTTAGCCCAAACTACCCAACCTGTATTCAGATGTAGCTAGTAGAAAGGGGACAGTCTGTTTTATCCCTTCCTATAAATTCCTAAATTTTTTAATATATCATAACACATGCTTTCTCCTGTAGTAGCACGTATCAATGTCACAACTGACTTTTAATTGTCTTTATTCCCCACAAACGATGCGCTCAGAGAAAGCAGAGATCACTGACCGTTATTCTCTGTTGTATCTCCATTGCTGAACACAGCACCTGATCCACTCAATAAATATCTGTTGCAATAAATAAATGAGTGAACAAAGGAACAGGAACTGACTTTAACACTTTTCTTAGTCTTTCATTGACTAATCCCCAAATCTCATCTTTCCTATCTTATGAAACCAAGGGCAAGAGATTCAGATCTAGTCCCACTATACCAAATTTCTTTTTTTTTTTTTTTTTTTTTTTTTTTT
>PVLC010017994.1:0-32762 GCA_004027655.1 Graphiurus murinus
TATTTTATCATACTTTTGGTGAAAGAACTTTAAGTATCCTAAAAAGAGCTGCAAAGAATGTACTCATTCAAATTCAAAAGTTATTGTTTTAAATCAATTAATGCTAGAATAATAAGCATTAGAAAAAATATATTCCCAACTACCTAAATTTATTAATAGTTCATTAGAGTTCTTACCTGTGGTAGTTCTTGAAATAATTAACACTTTGTTTCCTAATAGACTCTTGCAAAACTTCAGACTTGCTACCACAAAATTCTTCCCCAACTTGCATCAACCTAATTGAAGAGAAAGGTTTATGTAAATTTCAGCAACATCATTATAGAGAAAAAAAATCCAGACTCTCTTTCTTCAAAGATAATGAATTACAAAAACTTGGATGCTTGATAAAATTCTAAATATCACAAATCCATAGTTTTATAAACATCCAAAAGGCAGACATATTTAAGCACATTTACCTACAAACCTAGCAGCAATTAGTTATGAATGTACAATTATCTTCATTTCCATGAAAAATTTGTACAAAACTCATTAATTCATGATTTCTTTATTATGGTTGAATGAAACTAAAAAAATACGACAAGAGCTCAAACACTACCTGCTGATTATATCCAAAACAAAGATGAAGTCATCATATTTGAATATAGACAAATCAGTTCCAAGCAAATAGGTTTTGACTTTTAGTTGAACGTCCTGTAAGACAAAAGAAACAAAGCAAAAAATTCAAGAAACTCAAATATAGAAATTAAGTTCTCATAACCATATTTTTTTTTTTGCGGTACTGGAGATTGAACTCAGGGGCATTCTACCACCGAGCTATACCCCCAGCCCTAGTTTTTATTCTTTATTTTTGAAACAGGGTCTCCCTAAGTTGCAGAGTGTCTCACTAGGTAGCTGAGGCTGGCCGCGAACCCGGATCCTCCGGTCTCAGCCTCCCAAATGCTGGGATTACAAGCGTGCACCACCACGCCCGGCATAACCATATATTTTTAACTAGATAAATAATACCTCTTTAGGCCAAAAGCCAACATCCTTAAGGGTAAAATAACAGCGCATATCATATACAAAATAGGAACAGCCAGAATCATCACTGTGATTTAACACATTTCTATAAAATTCCATCCAAAATAAAACACACATGTATACACACAAAGATAATAATTATATCTTATAATGGATATAAGGACAGAAATCATCATTTAATATATTCATGGCTCCAGTTGGTTAGAAATCCCAAAATAATCAACTCAAAAATTAATAACTATGTGAAGCCATTAAATAGAAGATAATATATAAATTGTGAGTAATGGGACTAGATGGTAGACTAGATGGTAGTATAGGAATGTCAGTTTTTCCAAAGTAATATATAAGTTCAATAAAATTCTAACAAATACTTTCTTGAACAATTATTCTAAAGTTCACCTAGAAGAGTAAGAAGTAATAAATGCTTTTTTAAAAATAAAGCTTTGTAAAGATGGAGTAAAAGTTATGAATAATGTTGGAAGACTTATATTACCTATATTAAATAGATTAAAAATTATATAACATAAAATACTATCAATAAAACAAAATATATATATAAATCAACAAAGACAACTCAGAAATAGCATACTATATATTATATAAAGTATATAATGGCTTAACAAACAGTAGTAAAAGTTTCTTGTTTTTCTGATTATTTACTTTGTATCCAACTAAGAACTTTACCTATTATCTAAGGATAACAATAGCCCTATTGATCAGCCACCTATAATCCCTCCAGAAAAAGAGAAATTAAGAGGTCAAGGAATTGCCTAACATGATGTGCTCAGTGAATAGCAAGCAAAGCCTTAACTCCAGGTCTATTTTCCTTGGAAGTTTCCTTTTAAAAACTGTACCTAGCAAAAAAAATGAAGGAGAGGGCAGAAGAATGATAAAGTAAGCAGTGAAGGGAAAACAAACTAAACTTAGTAGGGAAAAAATATTTTCAGCTGGGCCTGGTGACACACGCAGGTAATCCCAGCTCTTCAGGAGGATCACAAATTCAAGGCTGGCCTGTGCAACTTAATAAAACCCTGTCTCAAAATAAAATATAAAAGGGACTGGATATATAGGTGAGTAATAGAGCACTCCTGGGTTCAATCTGTAGTACTTTAAAAACAAAACTTAATTCATATCATACATCAAAAAAATATATAAAATTGGTTAAAAAATATTTTTTCAAAAAAGTAAAAACTGAGACCTGTGTGCATGTATGCCTCTACCAGTTTGTACCTCACAAAGATTACAATGCACCAATAAAAATAAAAAATAAATTAATTCAATAAAGCAAAAATATTTCCTGAGTATAAATTTAAATATGCTAGGTAGTAATCAAAGTATTAGGAATACAACTATTAAATTTACATGAATATTTATAAATACATGTATATTTAGCTGATCTTTACACGAGAGATAATTTCTTACGAATAAAAGTAGCGTATGAACTCACAAAAGAACAAGGGTCAATAGTCTGACATTATAAAAAAGATAGCCATCTGCATATTGAAAATAAATTTTAAAAAAGACACTGATACTGCTCATCTCAAAAGTCATTCAGAATCTATGAAATAAATGAACAAAAAGTATGAGTAAATAGCTCACAAAACAAAATAACAAACATTAAATGTTTAACTGCTCTATTTAAAAGATAAAGTGTCCCTCAAAAAAATTTACATTTATAGGAAAACAACTAAAACCCAACCAAGAATGTTTAAAATAAGGGGATGGCTAAAGATTTGCCAGGCAGACATGAGCAAAACAAAGATAGGAGTGGTAGTAAAAATATTGAGTAAACTAGAATTCACAGCAAAATGCCTCAGAACAAAAGAACTATTATTTTAATTAATGTAGGAAATTACATACAGAGAAGGTAAAGTGGTTATTAGCATTTTAGCATCAATCAAAATGGCACTGGAATATTAAAAGCAAAAGCTGTTAGAAATAAAAGAAAACTCTGACAATACTACTATCATTCCGGAAGGTTAAAATTCCTCCTTTGGCACTGATCAAGAAAAAAAGAATGTGGGTAAGAATAATACAATTAACAAGCTTGATTTAATATACATATAGAACCTAATTCCCAACACAAAGGGGAAATACATGATTATTTTTCAAATGTTCCAAGAAGAATTTTAAAAGTGGGGGGCACACTAGGATATAAAGAAAAATCTAAAAAACAAAACAAAACAAAACCCTTCAATAATACAATCCTAATTCTCTATAGTAAAAGTGAAATTAGTAAGTACTTTCAAACTCACATTTCTCATATCAAATATTTTTAGGATGTAAAAAGAAACATTTACACTTTCATGTGGTTATATCTGTAAACTCCAGGAGGTCAAAGGCCATGGGTGAATGACCACTGCCCTGGGTACTACTGTGTGCAAGGATATTTCTGAGCTGTAGGGATAAATGGAGATGGATCCTTATCCCTATCCTCATAGTACCTATAATCTAATAATAAAAAAAAAAAACATTTAGTCAAGTTTATGTAAAGCATCCAAATTAAGAATCCTAACCAGAGTAACAGGGCTCCTTGGAATTAAATACAGATTATGACGTCTCAGGTCAAAAGTATGTCCATTCTGACAAACTACCATCAAAATCAATAGTCCATTGTTATTCTGTCATCATTCTTCACCTCCACCATGTCTATATTGTGTTTTGTCCTATTTGTCTAAATTGAGATAAAAACCCAGAACAATGAAGGTAACTGAGGAGGGTGAGAGGATGGATTACATACAGCAAATAGATAAATATATTGAAGATGATGGGAATCATGTTCTCTAACGGAATAGGGAATTATAAATATAGAATGGGGAAAAGCTAGAATAAGCCCTAACTTGGACTGAAACTAGATTTAACAGTGTGAATTTATGGTTTCCGTGAATATACATATGTACAAAATTAAAAGCATGTAACAATGTGTGTATGTATACACATACATATATTTCCTAGATTTCCCACAGAGAAGCCTTCAACTAGTGACCCCTCCGCCTACCAGAAGCAATAAGCACAGCTAATTACAGCCAAATTTTGCCTCCTAAATACCACCATCCACTTAAAAAATAAGAAGATAAAAAAAAAAAAAAAAAACTCACCAGGGATCAGGCAAAAAAGTACAAAATAAGTAAGAATGTCCTTGAGGAATGAGAAATGTTAGTAAGACACAAAAGCTAGCTGGATGGGGTCTTTAAATGACCAAATCTGAGACAATATGCCCATAAAACATAAAAGAAATAATGATAGTGACAAACTGCATAATGGATTATGTATGTGTGTACATGTGCATATGTATGTATGTGAATATACTCACATTTATTATATATCACTACACACTGATATACACAAATAAATACATAACTGGAGAGAAAGCTCTCCCTCTAGATTCTAAATGAGGAATTCTAGGAATTTCCCTAGATCCTAATCTAGGGAATAGTTCTTCCCTAGATTAGAACGTCAATTATTAAATGTTAAAGGCATAGAAATTTTTAAAAAATCATTTGATAATCATCAAAATAAAAAATAATCCAAGCAAAAAAACATAATTAGATATTAAAATTAGTGGGTGACAACAGAGTGCCAAATACTGACAGAATGAAAATTAACTTTAGAAATAACATGTCTGCAATAATAATAGCAAAATAATAATTCAAATAAGAAATGTCAGTAAAAACTAAATCTATTAGGAGACTAAATCGGAAACTCTTATTTCATTAAATAATCAGTACAAGATTTCCCTTTCCTTTATAAATAATATTCAGAAAAAAGTGGCTCAAATCCACTATTAATGGTAAATTAAAAATTAGTTTAATATAGTCATACTATAAAATATAAAGGTCAAAGCTCTAACAACTATCATATAGATATCTCTTAAATATTAAGTTTTAAATTAAAATAGCACATCTAATATAAAGGTTATCAAAAGTGAGAAGAACACTAAATTATTAATATTAAGGGATTTTCAAGGAAATTTATGTTTTTAGGATATAATTCCTAAGTGACATTTTTTCAAAAGAAATCTCATAAAAGATGATCAAATTAAAAATCAGATTCCTTATTAAAATTGAAAACATGTTTTAGAAGGCCCTAACAGGGTAAAAAGTCTATAATTTTCCAATGTTTCAAGAAGTCCAAAAAGAAGAGTTACTCTCAAAGAAATGACATTGGTCATTTGGTCAAAATTTAACAAATTAAAATATTATTAAGATAACAATTGAACTACTAACCTGAAGGAAAAAAAAGCTTAAAAACACTGCTTTGTCTGAAAATGTTTGGCCTACGCCAAATTCATATGTTGAAACCCCAAGCCCAAGGTGATAGTATTAGTAAATGAGGCCTTGGTGAGGTCAAGAGAGTGGAGACCTCAAGCAGGGATTAATGCTCAGCCTGAAGGACATCCTTTTCCTTTCCACAGTGAGATCACAGCAAGAAGGCACCATCTGTGAATGAGGAAACAGGACCTTGCAAACAACAAATTCACCTGTACAGCTACCTTAAACTTCCTAGCCTCCAGAACTTTGAAAAAAAATGTCTGTTGTTTCTATTTTTTTTTCTGATATTTTTCTTGTTTTCGAATCACTTCTTTTTTTTTCTTTTATTGCAGTAATTCGTGCATTGTAAGCATACATCTTTGTTAGGTACAAATTGTTAAGACATATTTGCACACATTTCTCATTTGACCCCTTCCCCAATTCCCACCTGGCTCCCTCACCCTCCCTCCTTCCCTCTCCCTCCCTCTCAGGTTCAGTTCAGTGAGTGACCTTGATATAGTTGTGAAAGTACATCATGTGCCTTTGGGTGTCCCCCCTCCCCATCCATCCCCGTCGATTTAACGATTTAATCAACTTCTTTGCTTATCGAGGGTCTCTCCTTTCCATCTGGAGACCCTCCTATGCCTCATCTTCTCCCTAGCATTCACATATTAGGGAGAACATATGCTTCTTTACTCTTTGTGACTGGCTAATCTCACTTAACATAATGTTTTCCAGTTGCATCCATTTCCCTGCAAATAGCATGATTTTGTTCTTCTTTATGGCTGAGTAAAATTCCATTGTGTACATATCCCATAGTTTTGTAATCCATTCATCTGTCGATGGACATCTTGGCTGCTTCCATAGTTTGGCTATTGTGAATTATACAGCTATAAACATAGATACACATGCATCGGTCTGATAGTTTGGTTTCCATTCTTTTGGGTAGATAGATACCCAGTAGTGGTATTGCTGGGTCATATGGTAGGTTCACTCCCATTCGTCTGAGGGTCCTCCATACTGTTTTCCACAGTGGTTGCACAAGTTTGCAATCCCACCAACAATGTATTAGGGTTCCCACTTCTCCACACCCTCGCCAGCAGGTGTTGTTGTTCGTGTTTTTTATGATTGCCATTCTGATTGGGGTTAAGTGAAATCTCAGGGTACTTTTGATTTGCATCTCCCTGATTGCCAATTATGTAGAACATTTCCTCATACATTTATTGGCCATTTGTATTTCTTCTTTTGTGAAGTGTCTATCAATCTTAAAAAATCAGAAGCTTTTCTATATGCCAACCATAAATCAACTGAAAAAGAAACCCAGAAAGCAATTCCACTCACAACAGCACCCTGAAAAATAAAATACTTAGGGATAAACCTAACCAAGGAGGTTAAAGACCTCTATAAGGAAAACTATAAAAAGGTGAAGAAAGAAATCGATGAAGACCTTAGAAGATGGAAGGATCTACCATGCTCTTGGATAGGCAGAATAAATATCATCAAAATGGCCATCCTCCCAAAACTAATCTACAGATTCAATGCAATACCCATGAAATTACCAAGGGGTCTCCTCACAGACATAGAAAAATCAGTCCTTAAATTCATCTGGAAAAACAAAAAGCCCAGGATAGCCAAAGTAGTTCTTAGCAACAAGAACCATGCAGGAGGTATCACAATACCTGACTTCAAACTCTACTACAAAGCCATAGTAATAAAAACAGCTTGGTATTGGCACAAAAACAGACACATAGACCACTGGAGCAGAACAGCAGACTCAGAAACAGACCCACAGACTTACAGTCAACTGATTTTTGACAAAGGAGCCAAAAATGTACACTGGAAAAAAGATAGCCTCTTTAACAAATGGTGTTGGCAAAACTGGTTAACCATATGCAGGAAAATGGAAATAAACCTCACCTTCTCACCCTGTACAAGAGTCAACTCAAGGTGGATCAAGGACCTGGAAGTTAGGCCAGAGACCTTGCAGCTACTTGAAGAGGGCATAGGACCAACACTTGCATAGGCCCAGGTAAAAACTTTCTCAACAAGACCCCAAAAGCACAAGCAGCTCAAAGGAAGATCAATACATGGGGTTGTATTAAACTGAAGAGCTTCTGTGCAGCAAAGGAAACTATCAAGAACCTCAACAGAGAGCCTATAGAGTGGGAGAAGATTTTTGCCAGTTACTCTTCAGATAGAGGTCTAATATCTAAGATATACAAAGAACTCAAGAAAATCGCAGCTTAGAAAGCAATAACCCAATCAAAAAATGTTTGTTGTTTCTAAGCTATGCAGTCTAGGGTATTTTTTTTAAAGTAACCCAAATGGACTAAAACAGTTATCTTCAGCCAATAAGCATGTAAGATTGTCAAAGGCATAAAATTCATTAAAAAAAATTTTCATTCTATACTAGATTCTGATCTACATATGCCACCTACTTAATTACCATTTTCCTAAAATTAGGAGAAAAGAAACGAAGAAAATATGAGTAAACAAAAATAAACAGAAAACCTCAATAACAAAGTACAGATTTTTTTAGGAAAGCATAAGTAAGTTTTCTAAGACTCTAAAAGCAAAAAATGCAATCAAGGAATACATGATTATTTCCTATGGAGATTTTCAAACTAACAGATTTTTTCTACTACTACTTGTAGCACAATATAATTGCAATTAAATTACAGAAACTAAATTAAATGACAGCCTTTTCCCCCTCACATAAAAAAAAAAATTAACATGATTAGATTTGCAAAGAATAAAAATACAGAAAAGTTTTTTGTTGTTGTTGTTTTTGTTTATTTGTTTGTTTTCGGTACTGGGGATTAAACACAGGGGCATTCTACCTCCGAGCTATACCCCCAGCCCTATTTTTTATTCTTTATTTTGAAACATGGTCTCGCTAAGTAGCTGAGGCTGGCCGCAAACCCGGATCCTCCAGTCAGCCTCCCGAATGCTGGGATTACAAGCATGTGCCACCACGCCCAGCTAGAAAAGTTTTAAACTGAATTTCTAAAACAATTTTGACATGAAGTTTTCTATTGCTTCTGTGGAAAAATAATTTTAAAAAAACCAAACCTGCCATATTCGTGTAAGTCCATGTTCTAATTTCTTTTTTACATAGCCACGATCAAAATTAGTTTCTTCTGTACCCATCATACTACTTCCTTCTGAAAGTAAAAGATGATATGCATTTTAGATTTAATTTGACATGTTGTTTTCCAAATAATTTCCATTTGACATCTCACTTTTGTGAGCTTACATAAGATATAGAAAACATGTTGAATATTTACATACTCAATGTTATAAAATAGGTATTAGAACTAAACCTATTTGATAAAGTAGATAATCTTAGTAGTAAAATGCTAAATCTACCTAAGACTTCTCAGTTCATGTATGACTGGTGCTGGCTTTCCAACTCAGGCAGTGTGGTCCATAGGACCAGGTTTGCAATGGCCCCATACTGCCTACTGCAGGATCATATGACAGGCTGGGGCCAGGGCATAACAGGGCCAATTAACCCAACTGCTAATTAATATGGACTCCAACAAGAGTACAAATTTCAGAAAAAGCCATTCAGCGAAGTAATGATTTTATATTTTTCATAGCAAATAGCAGTATTATTCATTCCAGATACTCTAACAACATCTAGTTAAACATGTAACAAATTTCCCTGAAACTAATTTCCCCTAAAAACAGCTGAAAATACACATACCATTTACATCAAAGAAAGAATACCTTTGTATGAATAATCTGTGTGGAACTACCCAGCATGTTATCATCTCGTTTTAGGCTAACAGGGTGTCCACTGGTAACTAGGAAAAGACCCTAGCAAAGCCAAGCCACAGAATAATGACTAGTTCACCTCTGAGCACTCCTAAAGCTGAATTAAATGCAAGATCTGGCTGTTGCAGACCCAGGACCTTAGGGCAATGTATCTCAACTATTAGCGTTTTATTTAGAATGTTAAAGTGTTAGGATTACAGAATTAGAGTGGATGGATTCTATAGTACTCTATAGAGTATAACTGTAGCTCTAGTTTTATTTAGAATTTTAAAGTGTTAGAATTATAGAGTATAGCTTAATGAAGTTCTGTGAAGAATAATTTTTAAATTACTAATTCCAGCTATTTTATTCCTGAATGTGAAATGAAAGAATTAATTTCAAGTGGACAAGTAATTTTTAGAGTTCCAGATACTATCAACCCACTGTTAAACTAATCTGAGAGCTTCGATATTCTTAAAATATACAGAAGAGGGTTAAGAGATTTTAGCAAAGACGACTAAGTATATAAAGCTCAAATAGTTTTAAGGTTGACTCAGTACTCCAATGAATGTGAAATATTGGCCTAAAGCAAAAGGTAGGCTTCACCATATTGATATTGTGCTATGGTATTTTTTTCATTATAAAATGTTTATTGACTCACAGTAAATTATATACATTTATGAATTCATATATCTAATGATGTGTTAATCAAACTTTTCCTTTGATTTCTCTTTTTAAAAAAGTATTAGAAAAGGAAAAAAAAAGTTGGTGGAATATCTCAACAGTGTCTACATCTAAAAAAATAATAAAATAATAAAGTTTGCCAAAATAGGATAAGCTTTCTGAAAAATCAGAATCCCAGTGAACTCAGAAATTCCTAAGATTTAAAAAAAAAGGCCCTATAGGCACTTTATAATTATTGTAATTATTATTATTATTATTATTATTATTATTATTATGACTTGATCCATTTCCAATGTAAGCGCTCTAAATTTTACAGTAACCTGCAGAGTAGGCATGTTACTAATTCTTTGAGTGTTTTTTGTTTTGTTTGTGAGTCTATCCTAACTGAGGACTACAGAAGATAATTTCTTGGAGCTCTCACCTTCTGTAAATGGCAGTGAAAATTTGAAGCCAGGGCCTTCCTTGCACATGCTAAGTAGGAGCTCTGCCACTGAACTATATAGTCCCTCCCCAGGGACCTGCAATTCTGATTGGGTGCTCACCTTCTGTACTTTCTCTTCTTTTTCGTCCCTCCTTTAACTTCCCCAACAATACTTCTTGCTTATTTCTTTGTTCCTTTCTTTCTTTCTTTTTTTTACTGGGGATTGAACCCTGGGGCATTCTACCTCTAAGTTACATTATTTTTTATTTTGAAACAGGGTCTCACTGTATCTTGCCAAGGGCCTCACTAAATTGCCAAGGCTGACCATGAAGCTGCGATCCTGTCTTAGCCTCCCAACTACTGGGATTATGGCTTTCCAACAATATTTCTTAATGAATGAAAATTTATCAACAGATTTTTTCTCTCATTTTTTGCTTTCTACCCTTATGAGCATCTTATGAGTCCAGAGAAAAATTAAATTTGTCTTCTAACCTATGCAAATCCTATGTTTAATAAAACAGTGAGATTGGGTGTTTTCTGTACCACAGAAACCAGGAACCTGGGAAAATGAAAGTCACTAAAATAACCTGATTGAACAGCTGTATTAAACTGTAATACAAGGCCAAATGTGGTAGTACATGCTTTTAATCTCAGTACTTGGGAGGCTGAGACAGGAGGATGACAAATTTGAGTATAGCCTCAGCAAGTAGTGAGACTCTCATCAACCTAGTGAGACCCCGTTTCAAGATAAAAATAAAATAGAGCTGGGGGTGTAGCTTGGATGTAGACTACCCCCACAGGTTCAATTCCCATTAAATGAATAAATAAATAAGTAAATAAATAAATAAGTAAAAGTTGCACTGTATCATTTATTTTGCCCATATTAAACAAAATGCTAATTAAAATAATGTGTTGCTTTTTAAATTATTTTAAACACTTAATGTTCAAGTATAGTCAACTGAAGATAATATAATTATATGAATGAAGCAATTTAAACAGAATGCCTTATAAGCATAATAATTTCTCAGGCTTGTTATCTATAATTTGTCTGTTTAGATCATAGTCTTTCAAAGGTGTATTTCTATTCAAAGATGAATATTTTAAGATTTTCCTATGAAATTCAAAGTTTTTCTGTATTTTCAGGCAAGAACTTATTTTAACATAGTTATTAATTCTTAGAATCTAGCTTGAAAAAGTAGTAAAATAGGTTCACATTGAACATTTAGTATTGATTTCATGGTAAATTTGAATAGAATAATGACTTACCTAGCTTGCAACAATAATATTAAAGAATTAAAAAAAAAAAAAGAAAAAGAAAAAAAAAACCTCCTTCCCAATAATTCAGTCCTAAGGCCATCAGGTACTCACTTAAAGTCCTTTCACCTAGTTAATTTCCAAAGGCAATGGAGCATTTGTAGTAACTGATACACTTTCTTTGCGGAGCGTTTAGTCTAGGGGTCAATATAATATCAGAAATCCTAAAAGCACACCTCTTCCTTTTCTTTCTACTGACTCCAGAAATGTGCCGTATTTTATAATCCAATTTTTAAAATAAAGTAAAAATGACTCCTTACCAGAAGCTGAAGCTGTGTCCTCACTGTCATGCTTTTCATGCCATTCCATTGTCCTGTAATAGCTGAGCATAACTTCCCACAGTGCTTTGCACAGGTCTGCAAGGCATGGAATATAGCTGTCTGGTGTGACATGCTGAAGAAAATGAGAAGAGCCAATTTTCGAATTATGATGCTTAGTTAATAAAATAAAATGTTAATCAAAATAAAATGTTTTATTATTAATCAAACTCATTTAAAAACTTAAAAATAAGTGAGATTTTTCTTCCACTAACATATCTAAAGAGAAAATCCCAGCCAAGATGTCCATCAACAAATGAATTACAAAACTGGGATATGTACACAATGGAATTTTACTCAGCCATAAAGAAGAACAAAATCATGTCATTTGTAGGGAAATGGATGGAAGTGGAAAACATTATGCTAAGTGAGATTAGTCAGTCACAAAACATAAAAAATCGTATATTCTCCCTAATATGTGGAAACTAGGGAGAAAGTGGGACATAAGAGGGACTCTAGACGAAGGAGGAGGAACCTTAGATGAGCAAAGAAGGTGACTTAACTGAAGGTGATGGGGGCAGGAGGAGAGCACCCTAATGCACATGATATACTCTCACAAACATATCAATCACTAAACTGAACATGAGAAGGAGGGAAGGGGAGGGAGTGTGGTAGGAATTAGGGAAGAGTTAAACGAAAAATGTGTGCATGTATGCCTTTACCAGTTTATACCTAACAAAGATGTATGATTACAATACACCAATAAAAATAAATAAATATTCTAAAGTTATGAAAAAATTTATGTAATTTCCCATTTCAATATAACTTTATAGTACTAATAATAACAGTTCATATACTATGAATCAATTGTAGTATCAAAGACATTCTTTTAAACATGCAAAGACAGCTTTATATTTACATTTGGACCTCAATCACAATAAATTGTAATATAAAAAATTAGAAGTTGGCTTTATAACTCGACAATTTCATTTATAAAATTAAACACCTTTCACAATCCCCAAATTCCTTAAATCATATGGATATAGAGATTCTATAATTGCCAGTAATCTTTTACATAAACAAGGCTGTGTTTAAGGACTTCATAAAAATGAGGACAGAGAAGGGTCGAATAGTGGGAGGGGATGGAAGGGAAGAGAGGAGGGGACAAAGGAGGCTTGAGGAGTAAAACAGACTAAATGTTACATTCATATATGAAGATATTACTAACAATCTTACTAGCATGTATGGGGAAGGAGAGTGGTAGCAGGGTGAAATGGAGGGAGACACACCAAGAGATGTGTGCCTACCTGAATGCATCACTTAGAATCTCACTATGGTGTGTAATTACAATGCACCAATGAAATTCTAAAAAAAAAAAAAAACTAAAAAAAGTTAATTTATGAATCTACAAAACTCCAGAAGTGCATTCAATTTTTTTTTTTTTTTTTTTTTTTTGTGGTACTGGGGATTGAACTCAGGGGCGTTCTACCTCCAAGCTACACCCCCAGCCCTATTTCTTATTCTTTATTTTGAAACCGAGTCTCACTAAGTTGTGGAGTGCCTCACTAGTTAGCTGAGGCTGGTCTCGAACCCGGATCCTCCGGTCTCAGCCTCCCGAATGCTGGGATTACAAGCGTGCGCCACCACACCCGGCTTCAGAAGTGCATTCAATTTTGCACTTCTAGCATATGATAGAGATATCTCACATTACTTAGGCAGATATTCTTTTTCACAGATAGTGTTGAGACAAGGCAATCAGTTGTAAAAAGATAAAATGATACACATTCCTCATACCATACATAAGAATAAACTCTAAATGAAAACAAACTATAGTAGTACTAAAAGAAATATGAATCAATTCCTTTCTAATTCTAATATAGATAAAGCTCTTCTATTTGCAACTTGAAATTCAGAGGTAATAAAGATAAAAATTGATAAATTTTAGTTGTATGTGTTACTGGCGATTGAATCCAGCCCTGTTTTATTAATATTTTGAAACAAGGTTTCCTTAGGTTGATGAAAGGCTCACTATTTGCTGAGGCAGTCCTTGAACCTGTGATACTCCTGTCTCAGCCTCCCAACTACTGGGATTACAAGAGATTCTCCTGTCTCAGCCTCCCAAGTACTAAGATTACAGGCAAGTGTCATCACACCCAACTTGGTCAGGCTCTTCTGAGTCCTCTTTACAAGTATGCCTCACCTTGACCTAAAAAGAACTGAACACTAGCACAATTTCAAATGGCTCAAGGTCACTTCCTAGGATGACCCTAGGAACTGGTAATGGGGATTGAACTCACCCACTGGTGCTCGACCCCTGAGCTACAAACCCCCCCCCCCCCGCCAGACAGATTTTATTTTTATTTTGAATCAGGATCTCACTAAGTTCCAAGGCTGGAATTGAACCTGCTCATTAGCCACCATGTCCAGAGACCCCAGGTCCCCTGAAAATGCTAAGAAAACTCAAGGCTGCCAAGAGAATTTACTACTTGTTCCAGTTAGCACCTGAAGATGGCGCCACTGTCTCCCAGTCTCTGCAGGAAGGTAGGAGCCTAACTTTCTTAAGTAGCAGTTAGCAAACTTGAATGGGTTTCATATGGACAAACCCCTTTTCTTACTTACTGGCAATTCTTCACTTAACTCCACCAAGTCCCTATCGTCTTGCTTGCCATTCCCTTGTGCTCCCTTTAAAATGTCTAGTCACACTGGCATGGTGGCGCACACTTGTAATCCCAGTACTTGTGAGGCTGAGAGAGGAGGATCACAGGTTCAAGGACAGTCTCAGCAAATAGTGAGACTCTCATCACCCCAGAGAGATCCTGCTTCCAAATAAAAATAAAATAGGGCTGAGGGTGTAGCTCAGAGGTAAAATGCCCCTGGGTTGAATATCCAGTACCACAAAAAAAAAAAAAAAAAAAAAATCTAGTCACCTTTGGACAAATTGAAGTTGAGTTCAATTCACACCGGACTCTTTTATTTTTTTCTTTTATTAGTGCATTGTAATCATACATCTTGATGAAGTTCAGGGTGATAGAGGCATACATACATACAGTACTCATTGAGCCCTCCCTCAGTTCCCACCCTACTTCCTCTCCCTCCCCACCTTCCCATGTTCAGCACAGGGATTAGCTTTAATAAGTTTGTATATATACACCACATCAACTGAGGTGTTTCCCTCTTCAAGTCTTCCTCCCCCCCCCCCATCTCTCTCAGTTAGGTCCCCTCCTTCACTCCACTAAGGTTTTTCCTCCTTTGTCTGGATCTCTTCTGTGTCCCAATTTCTCCCTAGTTTCCGCATATAAGGGAGAACATCTGATTCTTCACTTTTTGTGACTGACTAATCTCTCTTAGCATAATATTTTCCAGTTCTATTTCCTTACAAATGACATAATTTTGTTCTTCTTGATGGCTGAGTAGAATTCCATTGTGTATATATCCCATAATTTGGTAATCCATTCATCTGTTGGTCACATCTCAGCTGGTCACACTGGACTCTTTTCCCTATTAGAATAGTGCATTACTGATTAAAATCTGTCCTTACCACTTCAGTGTCTGGCTTTGTTTGCCATCACATATGCCTCCTTGGCAAGGCTGTGAAGAAACAGGCACTCTGATTCATTGCTGGTGGGAATGTAAAATGGTACAACCTCAAAGCAGGGAAGCTAGCACCATGTAACACAACAGCCTCTGTATACTCTTTTTGACCCAGCAAAGCCAATTCTAAAAATTTATCCTAAAGATATACCTCAAACAATGTGAAATACATATGCACAAAGTTATTCATTAAAGGATTATTTCTAAATGCAAAATACTGTAATCTATCTAAATACCCCCAAAATGTGGTATTATAAGCTATCATTCACACACGCATGCACACACACACACATACACACACACACAAGAATATTATGTAGCTACAAAAAAAATATTTAGGGTAACTTCTCGTGCTTACTTTGATAACTGGTACCTTTTCAATGAACCAGTCTCACTTCTCTTTCCTTGGTTTATTTTAGCACAGCATTACACTTGACCCACCACTTACCCCATACCCATATAATGAAAACCAAAACTGATGCACAAGGCCAAGAAAGGGTTAAAAGCAGACAGAAAGAAAATCAAAAGTCACAAAAAGTTCTGGATGGCAACTCAGTAATCATTCATTTGAATAAATGTACCCTTCTACCTGTTAACTTTTCTGACTTTCATAAACTGAACTTTACATAAATTTATATTTATAATATGCAAATATATTTAATCTAAGTATATCCCAACATTTTCTGACATATAAGAAGGCAGTATTAGTCATATTTTTCTCAAATAAAAAATATGACTATACAAATAACTATGATAGTCCACCAATTAATTTCTATTATATTTGTCACAGTTTAACAAACCAGAAAATTAAACTTTAGACCTACTACCTTCTATTCTCCACCCAATCACTGCCTAGTTATAATATTCGCCTATTTATGTGAGGAAAAGGAGGTCCTTCCCATTATATCTTGGGGACTTGCTGAAATTCAGTAGACTTGGATGAGATATAGTCACAAGACATATATGTGAATTTTTCTTTAAGTTGAAATTATGCAGTGAAATTATAGTAAACATTTTCTCACTTAATTCAAGTAGAAATGATTCACAGATCTAGCTAAACCACTGAACTTGCTTAAAAGTCTCCCAAAAATGGCTCAAATTTTATTATCTTCAAATATATCCATATGTATAAGCATTAGATATTCATGTGCATAAGCACCAGACAGAGACATAGAGGCCATTTTACTAAATATTTATAAAATAAATAATTTACAGAAGAAAGGCAAAAATGAGATAGATTAAAATAATAATGTTTTCAATGGATTTAAGCCTTGGTTTGTTCTTTTCTATACTTACAGACTATGCTGGCAATGAGTTAGATCATTTCATATTAAAATGGACCATTTTCCACTATATCATGCAACCAACTGGTGTCAACTCTCACAGCAACAAATGCTTCTCACACTTTTAATACTATGCTCTTAAAATAATTTGTAGCCAGTATTTTCTAATTACTTTATTAAAAAATGCCTCCAGATTTCAAATAGTGAACCTATTACACAGACATGGGTAAGCCATGGCAAAAGAGATTCAAATAAAACCAACAAATATGCAAATAATAAGGAATCAAAAAAGGGCAGGCCAAAAAGACCAGAATTTTTTTAATTAACACATACTGTAGAACATAATGGAAAGAGGCCTAATCAGAGAATTCCAGGCCCTGGCTCCAGCTGGCACTAGCTCCACAAAGTACTAGTTACATGACCTTAGACAACAAACTACTCTGCATCTCTTCTTCCTCTCATAAAACTGTTAGAGATCCTGGGATCTTCCTATCTCATTAGTGGTTTAAGTTACTTCACAATTAGTAACTCAGTTCAAGTTCCAATTAAGGGAAACTCATTCGGCATAAGACCAGGAATAGCTCGAAATAGAAGCACTACACTATAATTCCAGGCCTATGTTCCTATCACATATGAAAAATAGCAACGAAAGTCTTGAATTAATGAATTTAGAAAAGATTCACACAGTGAGCTATCTCAAATAACTCAATAGCATGCCTTGAAATTTTTTAAAGAATAGATAGCTGGACATGGTACTATAATACCAGTACTTTGGTGGCTGAGACAGGAGTATCATAGGTTTGTGAACAACCTTGGCAATTTAGTGAGACCCTGTCTCAAAATAAAAAAAAATTTTAAAAAATCAAAGAGCTAGGAGTGTAGCTCGGCGGCAGAGCACCCTTGGTTCAATCCCCAGTTCAAAAAAAAAAAAAAATTAATAGGTAGAACATAAAAATTTGATTACCAATAATTCTCTGTGTTCTATAACTATTTTCTACTTTGATCTTCCAAGAAGGTTGTGTGGTGACGGCAAAAGAGAAAATGGTATAGTCTCTGAGAAAAACATTTTTTTAATGTAGAAAAGAAGGGATACTTTAACATTTTCATCATGCTTCACAATGTGAACACCAAAGTAGTTTCCTTAATCCAACCCTGATTAATGCTTTCACAAAATCCACATATAATTTCCTATCTCATCATCTGTTCAAAGAAACACTTGGCACCTTCCATCTCTACTATTAGCCACTTTAACCAACCTACTTGATCAAAAGTAAAATGATGAAATTAACTTATCAAAAGTAGCAGCATGTTAGTCATGATTATAAACAGTAAATTTAGGCCATTTTCAGAGAACAGAGTAAATCAGTAAAAAAATATAAGCATCATTTCCAAATTTGAAGCACACAATGAAAAAATGTCGTCTGAAAGTTGCTTAAATGCAAATTACAGGGACAAATATGAAACAAGTCTGCTGAAAGTCTTTTATTTATTATATAATTTACTTTAATGACCATCAGAACTCTCTATTACCAAATCTCTACTAAAAATCAGGAAGATGCTTTTTTATATTAAAACATCAAAATGAAAATTCTTAGGGATATCCTTAAAGCATTATTTTGTTCTTGTTTCACATTGAGATTTAGCACTCTAATCACATCATAACAAACATGAAGAGAACAGATGTTTTGGCATCTCACAGAGATCCATCCTCACAGCACAGCACAGCACCCCACCCTCCACACGCTCTCATACACGAAGATAGACAGATTTCAAAAAACGACAGGTTATTAGTTATTGCTAGACGAGTGCTATGAGCTGTGAGCTCACTGTGAACACTGTGAGCTTACATCACCAGAAGCTGCTGGGACAGTTTCCTGAGACTCTGAAAACCTGCTGCTGATCAAAACAGAACTAGGCCCAGGGTACTAAAAACATCTGTGCAGAGGCAGAACTTTTACCCTAAATAAATGTCTAGACCATAGAGATATGAAACCCCTCTAATATCTAATTACTTCTGTAAGTGCCAAAATGTACAAAATAAAAACATACTACGGACTTTCTAACAACTGGAAACCTGAGAGATGGTACCACATAGCCCAAAAGGCATTGAACTGCAGGAACATGTTTGTGCTTGGGGCCCAACCTTGTGACTTGCTTGGTCAAGATTCCTGCCTAGCACTTCATGAATCTAAATCCCAATGGCTAAAGCAAACCACCTAGAGTCTCTAAGACACTCCACAGATAAAAATACACGTTTTTAGCAAAATTTTCCTTGCCTTTTGACTGGATTTACTCATGACTTAGAAACTTAAATATATAATGGGGAAAAATACTCATTCTCATCTACCATGCATTAATACTAAATATATGCATATGTAAACATAAGAACAATGTAATATATATAATATAAATGATCTCAACTTAGATCTGAGTAACTAGCAAGTGCTAAATTAAGAAATAGAAAGTTCTCCTTTAGAATCATTCTTAGGTTTTTCTAACTGCTATTAAATGGTTTCAATCAAAGAGCTTACTGTTATAAAACAAGCAAAGCATGTACAACCAGAATATATATGTATCTTTCAAAGTTTTAAGTGATAAAATGCTGTTAATCTCTGTGGTGTCTGAGATCACAGTGATAGGCAATATTTAAATATACAAACACTCAAATTAAGAATATGGGGTTTGTTTGTTTGTTTGTTTGTTTTGGCAGTTTTCAGAATGGTTTTCTGCCAGTAAATTACTTTTTGTTTCCGGTGGCAGCTGTATGCCACCCTCTAAAAATAGTATGGTCCTTTAGCTTTTAACCCCAATCTCCTCCCCCTCAATCAACCACTCGGCTACAGACTAAATCACATTGACAATTTTAAGAATTTTTAGACTTGTACAGTAGAGAGGCCTTGCCACACTACTCCATTTCCACTCAAGAGAAGGAAGGCTGGTTGCCCACATAACGAAGGCCCAAAGCATGTGCTCCATAGGTATTATTAGCCCCTGGGTACCGGAAACAACCAAACACCATACTGAAATTCAGTTAAGCCTTGCCAGACAACCCACTGTTCTTTTACCTCCCATGCTCCCTTATTCTCATGGTATTTCCTCTGTATCCCTGGACCCATTCATATGCATTATTACTGTCTAGTTAGGTTCTATATATAGGATAAGAATAAATCTGATAAGCTGAATTTCTTTCTTGGACCAAATATTTATAGCATTCAACAAGAAAGGAAAGGTCCACTCACCTATCCAACCATATCAACCAAATTAACATCAACTAACAAATGTCCCAGTTAAATTTCCTTAACACCCCAAATATATCTGGGGGATACGCAACACTAACTGTTTTTGATATGCTCCCTTCAAGCACCTGAGAACTAAGTTATTAAATAAAAAATAATCAGCATTCATGTGTTCAGGGGAAGGGATCAAAGCAGACACTGCTGATGTGGAACGTAAACTGAAACGCACTTTCCAGAGGGCAATTTGAAAATACAAACCAAAAGTCTTTAAAATGTAAAGACTTTCACAATGCAATTTCATTTCTTGTGATTTATCCTAAAGAAATAATTATCGATGTGTGCAAGGATTTAACTTTAAGAATATTTACTACAGTGTTGTTCACAATTACAAAAGCTAGAAATGACATAAATATCCAAGAATATGAAGCCAGTTAGTTAATCCACAGAATCTCTAAAACTGAAATTCTGTCAAGTCATTAAAAGTTATGTGGATTGCATATTTATTGAAATGGAAAATTATTCACAATATAGCAAGTGGAGAAAATGATATAAAAATATGTATGCAGCTACTTTATCTATTTAAATACACATTTAAAAGACCAACTTTGCATCCAGACTATATAATTTTTTCTTTTTGCTTATCTGTCTTTCCTACAATTATTGTTTTAATTATATAATTAAAATATATATTTTTAAGAGTGAATATCATGTTAATGATAACTACCTATATAACTTATGACTGACTCTATAAAGACGATATATGACATAAAGATCTATCAATAACAGACTAGTTTTAAAAAATCAGAAAACAGAAAAGGAATAAAGAAGCAGTTAATTCTATAGAGAACCGAAAAGCAAGATGGGTACTACTCATGAACATTAAATTTAACTTTGAACCTCCTGGCAGTTTATCATCTATAGTAAACAAAGTTGTTATACTCTCACACTGATGAGAGAAAATGTATTAATTCTTTACAACAAAAAGTGCCCTGAGAATCTAGGCATAGAAACATGCTTTCCACTCAAAAGAGGAATTTGTCTCTAGGTTTTGATATGAATATCAGAATAGACTAAATCTTCAACAAGGGTCTTAACCAAAGATATTTACTGACTCTCAAAAAAAAAAAAAAAAGATATTGAATTATAATTCAATTATCAGGAATATTATTATTTATAAGAATAAAACTAAAAAGTCTAAAAGGATGGAATACTATCTTAAGTTTTCTTAAGTTTTTCTGTCTATGATGTACAAGTATAAGAAGCAAATGGCCCAAAAAAGGTGCTCAAAGCCAATTTTTTTTTCCCTCGCACACAACCTAATCAGATTTGAGTTGTGTCAATGCCACACCAAACAAAGATAAAGATAGCAATCCAATTTATTGAGAAAGCATTTACTAAACACATCTAATATGGCAGGCATTGTAAAAACACATTGAAATGATTTTAAAAAGTATTTTTCTAAAAAAAGCATTACACTTTCCCTCCAAAGGTGCACTGTGTTATCCAGTTCATTTAAAAAAACAGAACTCAAATCTCATTAAGATCAATTTGAAATAATTGAAAAATGGTTAAGAAAACTTTAACCAGCTTAGCCAACTCTATCATCATAAAATTAATCAATAACATCCTATTACCATCTAAAAATAATCTCCCCAGGGAAACTCATCAGCCTATCAAAGACATGTTATTTTTTAAAAAGCTGACAAACACTTCATGAACTTTTAAATAGCCCACCAAAGATTTCTCTACAAGGTCAACAAATAAAGAGTTTCCATGAACTATCTATAAATTCTTCCATAAACTAGTATAAACATGTAAGGTACATCAAAATGTAAATGCATTCACAAACAAAATTGAATTTTTTAACTAAATAAAATTGCCACTCTGACCCTTTATATTGTCCCTTTCAGACATGAATGAAGTTGAATTCTCCTTTAGAAATTTTGTTGTAAAGTGTTAACTATCTATTTGGGTTTCAAAATAATATACTTATTTTCTTTAAAAGAGCCTAAATAAATAGTCTAAAAACTAGGGAAACTGAAGGATAGATTATAAAAAGAAAAGCTATGCTTCTACTTAAATCATATAGAAATAAGGCTTTGTATAAAATATACAAGTACATTCCATTGAAAAGTTATTTTTAAAAGCCAAAACCAGCTAAACTCAAGCCCATGATAAAAGGAGACAAATAGCAGAAATTTTATAGTGGAACACACATGATGCTACTGGCTAAAAGAACTTTGAGATTCTATTTAACAGTTAATAAAAACAGAATACTAATTTTGCCCCAGATTTCTTTTAAAAAGGAATTTTTTCCAAAAACTAGTTCAATTTCACTCCAGTTCATTTAGATTGACATCTGAAAGTGGTTGGAAATAATAGTATGAATAAAACACATTAGATTATCATCTTTTCATTTCCAATCTCATTCCATTTAAAGGAAGCACAATTGTTCCCTGTTCAGAGGAACTCCATTTCCCTCTTATGTTGTACTATTCAATTATCTTAACTTTTAATGTTATTTTAAACTCTATTTATGATTAAGAACTTCCTACAAAATATTACTATGGTACAGAAACAAACTACCAAAATGCTTAGGCTCGCTCTTCTTGTCCCCTCAAGATGCCAGTCAACACCCTCTATATGTCTGCTGAGGACTTTGCTGCTTCCTGCTTACCACATTCTCCACCTCTGCTTCAAGCAAGTATATTCTTATACTTTTAATTAAGGGCCGAAATAAGTTCCCGCTGCCACATACTGAAAAATTAAGAACTTTACATTCTAATGCAAGGTTCCTTCAGGAATTATCTCCCTTGCCTGAGTTACTCCATTCCAGAGCCTTGATATTTGTTCCCAAAAGAAAAAATGCATTTAAATTTTTTCATCTGATTATTTATTGAACCTCAAAGGGCTCCCTCTAGTTTTCCTTTATTGTACTAACCAACATCTTTTATAAAACTCAATTACTAAAAGTCCACATCTTTCCATCAGACTAAATAATCAACAAAATGAACTGGAAAAATTTTTTCCTGATTTTACTTTGTCAAGTATGACACAATATAATGAAATAACATTTAGGTTACAAAGAGATGGGCACCCCCATCTACCTGTAGCAGCGCTAACTAGAAATCCTGGAATAAATTCTAGGAGGCCTAGAATAAATTCTTTAATTTTATTTTACCAAGACAAGTGATAAAAAAAAAAATGAGCCACATATTATAATATACATGACAATGTTCACATTATGCTCTCTTCCTCAAAAGAAATTCCTCCATAAAGCCATCATTAGCATTTGCTCCTATTCACACCACTTCAAACCAAAATTACTTCAACTCACGTTTAAGCAGAGCTCTAACATATTAATAAATCATTTATTTCAGTAATTTAATTATATAAACTTCACTTACTATGAAACATACATGGATAACTTTATAATGATGCATCAGAAGATTTTTAGTGGTAATTCAAGAA
Organism: Graphiurus murinus; assembly: GCA_004027655.1. Classification (NCBI taxonomy): domain Eukaryota; kingdom Metazoa; phylum Chordata; class Mammalia; order Rodentia; family Gliridae; genus Graphiurus; species Graphiurus murinus. The sequence goes on from PVLC010017994.1 coordinate 23,287, forward strand.
ACATTTACTCAAGACAAAAATCAAGGATAAGCTACTTGGGATTTGATAATTTAAATACACACAATTGCTTCCAAAGGTTCTTTTACTGTCAGTTTTTTTTTAAAAAAGAAAAGTGAAAAATCTTTAAAAGAAACATAATAAGGTCATACCCTGAGTACAAATTTTTATTTTTAAAAATGCATAAGCCAGTACAACTTCCAGCTTTATATCATGTAAATGTAGAGCGGTCTTTCTCAAGAAGCATGAGTACTAGTATGTCACTGACTTTTAAAAGCATATGGAAGTTGTAACAAAACAGACTACACACACACATAAGCACACATGCCAGATTTAACCAGTGTAAAAATGACAGATGGACAAAAACCTAACTTAAAATGTCTTTTTATTACTAAGAATTATTTTCTGCTTTAACAGAAAAATTGCTAGTTTGTAAAAAACTGCTTTACCATTTAGTCAACTATTAGTGATAGCAACATTAACAGAATAAAAAATTAAAGATGATCACTTGAGCATTTAATTTTAAAATATGCACTATCAACCTAAAAATATGATTAAGAAAATAAACAACATATCTTAAAATTATTAAAATCCATTAAATCATGGCTATCCTTAAAACTAGATAAAGATATAATTATGAAACAAAAGCACTTAAATAATCATATAATTTGTGAAACAGTTCTCATGATTTATAAACTTATTTTAAAAAGACATAGAAGCCATAATAGCAACTGTTATTATTAACAACTTTAATACATCTTGTATAATCACATCCTTCCATAATATTTGTGGTAGCTCAAGTAATAAAATTTCTCTAGTTCCCAACAGACACATAATCTGCATTTTTTACAAACTCATTGAAGATTAAAGATTAGCTTACTTTCTATTCCTGACACAATAACAAAGAGAAGGGATATCTACTTCCTGAAAATGTTATAATTTCTTAAGTTAACATCAAGAAAAAAACACTCTAGTGAGAGAGCATTCTTATACTAGAATGACAGAGACTACAGTAAACAATAACCTCCATACTGTCAAATCAAGCAGTCAGTTCTATAATATAACCATATTCAGACTCTCAGTAGCATGTACATAGGTTACACTCCACTCTCCTTGAAACACTTCCTTCTTCATGTTGCTATGACACCACCATCTTTTGGTTGTCCTCTTACCTAGCCAGCTACTCTTTCTCAGATTCTTCTAGTCTCTCTTCCCCTATCTAAACTCCAAATGTCACAAAGCCTATTCCCTTAATGTCTTCTTAACCTACATCCCCATTCCCAAGACTTCTTGCTGACACCTCCCAAATCCATAAGTTTAGCTTGGATCTCCCTGGGTTCTTTTATCCAACTGCTTCAGTAAGTCACTTGGGTGTTTAAAAGGGTATCAAATAGAACATGTGATTTTCCCCTGCAGTTCAGCTCCTTCCTAGTCTTTCCTATAAAAGCAAATGACACAAGTATCTCCAAGATACTCATCATTCTCTTTTCTTCACACTCTGAATCATTCTATCAGCAAGACCCACTTCTAAACAAAGCCCAAATCTAACTGAGTTCTATTACCAAAGATCTCATGGTTTTTTGTTTTTAAAGTATGAAAAGGAAAACTGCTTACAAATACTGACAGGGATAACAGAACACATACAGAAAGACTGACCAGAGATGACTGCTTAGAAGTACCTGAGATAAAATCACAGAAGAGAAGACAAAGCCACGAAGAGAGGAGTAAAAACAGCTATAAGGGACTATAGTCAATTTAGAAGCAACTGCACTCCAGTCTCAGGAGCCTTTACCATTTGTGTGACGAAGTTTTGAGGAGAAGAATACTAAGGGGGATAAAAACTTTGGCAAACATATTTGTTTTTATTTAGTAACTTCATCAAATAGGAGGTATAAAGGAAAAGGGAATATAAACTTAAATCCAAGAAAGAAAATATGAACAGTAATTAAGCTACTACATACCGTACAAAGATCTTTATATTGCAGCTTTTGAAATTTTGTATCAGTGTTTCCCGCACATAGTTCCACATAACCAAGGACAACTTGAAACACGGTATTGTGAATAGCTTGGGTGAAGTGCATGTGAAGTTGATCCATTGCAGTCTGTGGAAAGAAAGTGTATACAGTATAATTTCATGTTCTCAAAATAAATAAATTCCAACAGACTGAAAAAAGTAGAAAAAATCTTCAGATAATCACAACACGGTACCACTCATGTCTAAATTGTGAACACCACTCTGTTGATCCATATTTACAACTGGTAGTCATCCTGCTCTCCCTCAGCAGTGTTGTGCATAATCACCTCTCTGGATCATCTCAGCCATCACATCACTCTCTTAGGTCAGTCAGGACATCACTCTCTTAGGTCAGTCAGGACATTCCTCAATGTCACCTTCTCAGAAAAGCTCTTCTTGACTTCTATCCTATATAAATCAGTACTCTCCATCACTCTATTTACTTACCCCAATTGATATTTCTTTGTAGCACTTATTACTACCTAACACCATATTCATTTATTTCTTGAATGTCTGCATGGCTTACTAGAAGATAATATACATCAGGGCCTATGTTCCAGGTACCCATAAATATTTAGTGAATGTAGAATAATCTTACAGAAGAAATTATAAGTTATAAAGCTATTTTCCAAGGTCTTCAAACGAGTCCCTCAAAATTCTCACATATCTTTCTTCTTGTATTTTTCTTTAGGTATAGCTTAAGACATGAAAATTCGTAAGGTACAACAATTCCTATTTTAAAGTGGAAATAGTTTAAATGTTTTGGTAAAGTTTTAAATTTCCTTCTAAGAAAGAAGAACATTTAAGGGAAGAAAACATTTACATGTATCATGGTTAAATGTTGTATGGATAAATGTGAAATACTGTACACACTGAGGATACAATTGTCTCAACCTATTCAAGGAAGCCCTTGAACAGTAACAGTATGTAAGCCATGTATTATAAAGGAAGTTATGACATTGGGGGATAACAGGATCTTCTGAAAAATCTAGATCTAAGTACAATGAACCTGTTTTAGATAAGTGTATACAACACAGTTTACATGCCATTTTGAAGGTGTCATACTAGACTATCTAGGGACCCTCACATTAAGAAGCCATGTTTCGTGACCAAGAGCTGAAGCACATGAGACAACACATCATCTCCCATTAAATTATCCCACAACATACTTTTCTAAAAACCTATACTAAATTGTGAAAATATTAAACCTGGCAAACACTTCAAAGTTCAAAACAAATTTCTGTAATCTTTAATTATGTTACACATACTCTACCTGAACAACCATGTTATCACTGTTAATTCAACATAAAAAGCTTAATCATTAAATGAAACTTTTGAAGGATACCACATTAAAAATATTTGGAATTAAACAAGAAAAGTAAAGCGATTACTGATTAGAAAAAGAAGGGGCAAGAGGCATGTGTGCTGGCACATGCCTGTAATCCAAGTACTTTTGAGGCTGAGATAGGAGGATCAGTTTTGAGGCCAGCCTCAGCAACTTAGTGAGATCCTATTTCAAAATTAAAATTAAAAGGGCTAGGGGTGTAGCTCAGAAGTAGAATGCCCCTGATTTAAATCCCCAGTACCAAAAAAAAAAAAAAAAGGAACATCCTTTTAAAACTAACCTGTGTTTTCCCAAGAAGCCGATAAGCTTGTTGAACCTTGGTATAATGATTAATGTCAAAATTCTTGCAGATTTTTGAAAGAGCTACATCCAGTTGTTCCTATTAATTAAAAGAGGAAATTAATTATGTTTTCAAGGAATGAGAAGAAAGTACTAACACTAATTTCTCACTTTTAATTATTATCTAAATTTATACATTAGTCAAAAATGAATAAACTGTAGATAAATAATTGTAATTTATTAGCAACTATAATCAAGTTTACTGAGCTACTAGTAACATCAATTTCTATTCCCTGAAATCCATGCCAAGTGTTTCAAGGGGAACGAAATAAGTATAATAGTTTCTTAAGGAATCTTATTTTTTATTTTTCATAACTTCACATTTCCTCAAACATCTGCTAAAATCTTATAATTATATGAACTGAACTTTGTGGACTATTAAAAAAACAATAAAACAACCTTTCTACAATCACTGAAAAGTAATCCTCAAAACACTGACTTTAAAAATATATACCTCAGATTTAAGATTTTATATATAAATGTACTACTTTATGAATTTCTAATTCAATTATTTCATTTTAAGGGGTTTTCTACATATGTACAGAATGATATTTCATTATTCTAAGAGAATAAATATTTAGCTCTCAAAAGGAAGCTCTCATTAAAAATACTCAGAGAACTATCTACTTACGGAATTCAAAGCCACTGTTTTTGTGAATTTCAAGTAAGTTAGAATTCCTACAATTAGCAAATAATTTCCTTTATTACCAAAGACTACTTCACAAAGGCTCATTTGAAAGTCCAACTTCAACTTTTAGAAGTACTTGAATCAGGAAATTAATAAAATAAAATATCAAAAGAAATTTTAAAAATTCTTACTAAGTTTATTGAAATGAACACACAGCTTTGCAAGGATTGCCAAGTAAAGGAGAGGAATTGTGAACATGAGTAATAGTAAAAACAAGGCTCCATGATCACAATGACATATTTTTTTCTTTCTAGTTTCTACATTTTGATGAACTATGAGATATCATTATAATGTTTAGGAATTTAGGAGGGTTTTTCATGTACTTATAAGCAAATTAACTCACTAAACTAAAAAAAAAAGTAGTTGATAAAACATAACACAGGAAAGGCATTTTGGCTATGAAATTTATTCAAGAACATACTGACAACAAAGAGTTTAGAGATTTTTCTAAAAATTATAGTATTTTCAAGAAATTTTTTGAGATCCTATAATTTCCAAAGTATTATTGAGTTTACAAGTAGATTAACACTAACTTGATCATGCATGGATATTCCAAATGAGAAACAACAGATTAAGCATAGTGCTCTAGAAACACTGGTAATCAAACCAATAATTAAACCATTCTGTTGCACCTCTGAAAATATCTCAAAATAAAAATCCGTATAGCTCATGATAAAATCCTTACCTCAATTTGTTCTAAAGTATCTTGCAGCTTTGAATTCAGCTCACTATTAAATAAAACATTAGATGTAAATATCTTTAAAAGAGGCAAACTAAGTGCTAAAATAATAAGTTACCTAAATAAATAATCAAAAAATACCAATAGGATGAGCACTAAGACATGCTGCTGATTCTACACACAGTACAATACAAGAAAAAGAAATACTAGAAAAGAATTAGGAAGAAGTTACCACTAGCAGCAATAAGACTGCATGAGTAGAAAATCTTAAAGAATCTACAGATAAAACTAAGAACCTTAGAATTAAATACTGATAAAAAATTTTAAAGATAGCATAAGCATAATTTAAAAACAGTAAATTTCAAAAATAAAATTAATTTCTATGTAGTAGAAACAAAGAAATAGAAAATAAACTTTTAAAAATCTATTAGGAAAAAACTAATACCTGGGAATAAGTCTAACAAAAATTACACCATACCAAATTATAATGAGTTAGACTTAAATACATAGAAGAATATACATTAATAGATTCAAACTCTCAACATGGTTCTTACCTTCTAGAATAACTAAAATTCTAATAAAAATCCCAGCAACTTTCTTTTTTATTTATAGTCTAAGAAGCAGATTTTAAAATTGATGTGGAAATTCAAAGGGCTAAGATTAACCAAGAAATTCTTACAAAACAATACAAAAAGGCATATACTAATAGGCTTATTATAAAATTACAGCAGTAAGATAGTATAATATTGACATTAGTATAGTATTTAAGACCTTAAAAATCTGAAATGAAAAACTTAATTTCCATTCACTTTTCAATGCCTATAGTTTAGTCATATGGACTGTATGCAGTTCCCCAAACAAACTTCACACTTTCATACCCTGTTTTTGCACACAGTATTGACAATAACTAGAATGTCTCTTTTCTTTTCATCAGCGAATGTCAATCTATCTTTCCAGGCCCTCCTCCAATACCATCTTCTTGGGCAAGTCCTCCCCTGCTCACTAACTGCTCCCATAAGTTTCACAAGACTCTGTTCACGAAGTCTGTATTATAATGAAGAATATCTGTGACCATGTTTCCAAGGTATAAGCCTCTAAGAGACTGTAACTAATTCCCCAATGACTCCTCAAAATTAAACTTACTACCTAGAGCTGGTAGTAAATGTCTTCTGAGTCAAATTTGCATTCCAAGAAAAATGGCAAAATTTTACTACTATTCCTTTAGCCCCTATTTTCTACCTCAATAAACAAAACTATAGAGATAGAAGAAAAGGGAGGAGAACATTTTAGAAGACAAGAACTACATTAGACTCTGGGCTGCAAGTGCTTTTGCAAGAGAAGAGAAAAAAGGAGCTAAAGTCAGATCCACTCTATCATACAGCACTCACTCAAAAGTGCATCTTTTGAGCCAGGCATGATCGCGCACACTTGTAATCCCAGCATTTGGGAGGCTGAGACCGGAGGATCCGGGTTCGAGGCCAACCTCAACTACCTAGTGAAGCAATCCACAACTTAGTGAGACCCTGTTTCAAAATAAAGAATAAAAAATAGGGCTGGGGGTATAGCTCGGAGGTAGAATGCCTCTGAGTTCAATCCCCAGTACTGCAAAAAAAAAAAAAAAAAAAAAAGTGCATCTTTTGAACTCATATATTCTAAGAGGCAAGCGCAGCTGGAACAACGGTAATTCAGAACTGGTAAACATATTCTTTTAAGGAATATTTTTAATTCAGAGGGAAAAAATACATCTAAATTTATTTATAAATAAGAGTAATGATTTCTTTAGCCTCTCTATGATAAAAGTGTGTGTATATATAAATGTGTCATTATAAATTTCACTATTTTGAATAATTACAATGTACCAATAAAATTTTTAAAAAATAGATGATGTTCATTTATAAAGTTATCATAAACTTAGCTGTTGCTTTCATTGCTGCTATTATCTATAGTTAGATGACTCTCTATTCTATGTACTGACTTAATGCAAACATGGTAACATAAATAGCATGCATAAATTATAAACATAAACCTATAAATCAAATAATTTAGTTTAATTAAAAAGGCTTTCAAAATCTACAACTGCAGTTGACAACAATTGATTACTAATCAAATATATATATAAATAATGTGATCAAGGAGTAGACATTAACTGTATGGCTTTTAAAGAAGTTCTTAGCTACCATTTAGAAATGTGAATTCAAGCCATTTCAGTCAATTAATCAAAGTATTTTTTAAAAGGATCTACTCGTAAGCATTTTGATAAATAAAAGCTACATTATAGTAAAAAATAATTACTAGTCCTAAGATGAAAGGTAAAAGCTTTTAAAAGCTATCTGCAAGCTAAATTGAATGAATTGGACAATCCTGCAGGGCATTTTTGCCATTACTGCAGAAAATATTAAAGATAACATATCTATAAATAACTATGAATAGCGTTCTTGTAAACATCTGCTGTAGGACACACACTCTAGCAAAAATTAGTCCTAAAAAGGTTGCAAACACATAAATTTTGTACAAATTCAATTGTACAAAAGGACAAGATGGTACATACTGGTCTTTCCAAGTTCTTTTATTATCAAGCCTTGTGATTTAAGTCAAATCTCTTAATTTCTCTGGGCATCAGTTTCCTTTATAAGGGTGGGCTAGATTTATAGAGTTGCCTCCAGCTCTCATGTTTTATGATTCTGTTACATTGTGAATACCAGTTATTCAGTTATCACATCTTTGTATATGGTTCAGAAAAGTTCTAAAACTTTTAGAACAAACATTTAAAAAGTTGACTTCCAAATATATACCATATATACACAGCTCCTGAAAATTTCAGTCCGTTTAGAGTAGAATCTATTCCAGTGATTTCAATCTACTTACAGGAAGCAGAGAATTTATCAACAATTCTGAGGTACCACAAAGTATATACATGATCCTTCAAGCCAGAAATGACTAGACTATAACAGAACTACTAAGATCACTTTGAATCTAGCCAGATCAGTCTATTCAGAAATTTCTAACATAACCTATAACACAAGGATTCGCCACAAAGTTCAGATTCTATTCCTAAGAATACTAAATGTTCAAATTCTCTCTAAACTTCATAAATTGTGACTCTAGATCAGATATCAGGCGGAGTATTTTTCTAAATGGAGCTTTATTAAAACACAGCTATATACATTTGTTTATAAATTGTCTATAGCTGCTTTCAGACTACAAATTGAACAACTTCCAACAGAGATATTATGACTTACAAAGCCTGAAATATTTATTATCAGGCTCTTTCAAGACAAAATTCATCAACCTTGTGCTAAAGTTTAGCAGAACACCTTTTAGCTGGTCGATTAAATATTTTTATCTTATATATATTTTATAAAACATAAAAATCACACATATGTATATATATATCCTATATATAAACATCACACACATATATGTGTGTGTGTATATATATATATATATATATATATATATCATACACACACACACACACACACACACACATATCCTTCAGCTAACTGAGCAATGCCTCCTATTGTTCTGAGAAAAAAATAACTTTTCTTTCAATCATATGTATGGACTAAATTAAGAACATTTCAAAATCTTAAAGTTTTTATACTATGTACCCCATTAAAAAAACTCTGAAAGAGGTAATTATAACAAAACAAGACAAAGGCATATACAAAAGAGGAATAAAAAATGATAGCAAGCCAGACGTGGTGGCACACACCTGTAATCCCAAACTTGATAGGTGAGACAGGAGGATTGCAGGTTCAGGGTCAGCTTCAGCAACTTAGCAAGACCCTGAGCAACTTAGGGAGACTCTGTTTCAAAATTAAAAAAATAAAAAGGGCTGGGGGTGTAGTTCAGAGCTAGAAGGCTGCTGGGTTCAATCCCCAGTGCAAAAAAAAAAAAAAAAGCAGCTGAGCAGGACATTAAAAAAAAATGTTCAAAAGAAATTATGCATCAACAGACCTTGATTTTCACTTAGAGAACATAGATTACTTTTCCTTTTATACACCTAATCACTCTATTTAGTTCTTCAGATAAAAATATTTATATAATAACAATCCAGAAATTATTTCTATTGGGTTAATATTTTTAATTACTGAAAAAGCACTGAAGACATAATAATAATTACAAAAATAATGTAAATATTATAAACTTGACCAAATAAAAATAATAGTTTCACTAACAAGACCTAGAAGGTAGAGAAGTAAAGTATATCAAATTTCTATCTCTTACTGATACTTTGTACTGCAAGTAAACAGAAGGCACCAATAGATAACTACAGTGATTAATAAAGAAAAAAGATATTTTAGTGTAGTATGTAAAATTATAATGAATGCTATGAAGAAAAAATATATAAGCTATAAAAGTAGTTTACCTGTTAAATATTATGGGTTTTGCTTTACATTATTTTTTAACA
>PVLC010017995.1:0-32752 GCA_004027655.1 Graphiurus murinus
AGAGAGCCCACAGAGTGGGAGAAGATTTTTGCCAGTTACTCTACAGATAGAGGTCTAATATCTAGGATATACAAAGAACTCAAGAAAATCACAGCTAAGAAAGCAAACAATCCAATCAAAAAATGGGCAAAGGATCTAAATAGACACTTCACAAAAGAAGAAATACAAATGGCCAATAAATGTATGAGGAAATGTTCCATATCATTAGCAATCAGAGAGATGCAAATCAAAACTACCTTGAGATTTCACCTAACTCCAGTCAGAATGGCAATCATAAAAAACACGAACAACAACAACTGCTGGCGAGGATGTGGAGAAGTGGGAACTCTAATAGACTGTTGGTGGGATTGCAAACTAGTGCAACCTCTCTGGAAAACAATATGGAGGATCCTCAGATGAATGGGAATGAACCTACCATATGATCCAGCAATACCACTTCTGGGTATCTACCCAAAAGAATGGAAACCAAACTATCAGACCGACGTATGTGCATCTATGTTTATAGCTGAACCATCCCTTTTTAAGGAGCTATCATATGCTCCTTAAAAAGGGATCCTTACAAAGGGCTGGGGGTATAGACCAGAAGTAGAGTGTCCTTGAGTTCAATCCCCAGTACCCCCCCCTACACACAAAAGTAATGTACACTTCTGTAGGTCTCCTTACTCCAGACTTACTTAGCTTTAAATCTAAGGGAATTTGTTCTCAGGTTTCTGATAATCAGATACTAGTTAATACAAGAGATATTTTGTTGTTACATTTAGGGTCATATCTTACCACAATCTAAGAGAGAAAGTATTCCTGTGAAGTTGATACTCTAAGAAACACTTGAGTCAGAGAAAATGAAGCCACTTTTATATATTATTTCCCCAACATTTATGGATTCTGACACAAGAGTAGAAAATACAACATAGACAATGTTTCTGTAACTGAAGAAGTTGAAGAAATCCATTAGAAGAGAAGAAAATTTCTCTGAAGGTGGTGGGCCAGCCATGAATGTATATTGTGTTTTGTTACTAGAGGACAGGCTCTATAGTATAAAGGTGTCATCCATAGGACCAAGGATACTTCTGAAGTGGGTGAAGTGGAATTATCCCAGAGCAGTGCAGAGTGTTAACAGAGCCTGACCACTGGCATAAGAGGAGAGGGCTCTCAGACATTGTAGGTATTTGTTTGCCAGCCTAGTTTAATGTTGAACTTTAAGAGATTTTTAAGTTGAGGCGGGGGTTAAGTGCTGTGCATTGATTATTTTGTTTTGCGGTGATTTGAACGACAATATTTGGTATCTTTTTTCTTTTTTGTTGTTGTTCTAGAGATTGAACCCAGGGCATTTTACTCCTGAGCTATACCCCCAGACTATTTTTTAAATTTTTAAACAAGGTCTTATAAGTTGTAGAGGGCCTCACTAAATTGCTGAATCTGGCCTCCAACCTACGATCCTCGATCCTCCTATCTCAGTTTCCCAAGTACTGGGATTACAGACATTCACCACCATGCCCAACTTCTTCCATTTCTTTTACAAATTCTCTTAACCTTATGAAATGAGAATTTCAGTATTAGCAGATAATTGCCTCACTTCTATAATTCTAATAAGGTTCATATTGGACAGAGTTAATATATAGTGAAAAATACTATAATGAAATGATAACTTCTGAGTTGGGAAGCAATAGGAAACTCTATTACACACAACACAAAGACATTAAATTGTGTGAACATTAAAAAACAATGGAAGCTGGGTGTGGTGGCACATGCTTGTAATCCCAGCATTCAGGAGGCTGAGACAGGAGGATCCGGGTTCACGGCCAGCCTCAGCTACCTAGTGAGGCACTCCGCAACTTAGTGAGACCTGGTTTCAAAATAAAGAATAAAAAAATAGGGCTGGGGGTATAGCTCGGAGGTAGAATGCCCCTGAGTCCAATCCCCAGTACCGCAAAAAAAAAAAAAAAATAATGGATAAGCCAGTTGTGGTGGCACACTCTTGTAATCCTAGTACTTGTGAAACTGGAAGATCACAATTTCAAGGACCACCTCAGCAATTTAGTGAGGTTCTCAGCAACCTAGTGAGACCCTGTTTCCAAATAAGAAATAAAATGGGTCTGGGGATATAGCTCAGCATTAGAATGCCTCTGGGTTCAATTCCCAATACCACAAAAATAAATAAATAAATAAATAAATAAATAAATAAATAAAAACAAGGGACACTAGGATAAAATAGATTGGAAAAAACATAAGCATTAAATATATGTTGGGCAATTTTGTTTTGTGATCAATAATCTGGATTTTGGAGTCAGATATTGTGATAAACAATTCTCACACTTTCTAGGTCTATTATCTTTGGCAAATTATTTAACCTCCCTAAACCAAGTTCAATTTTCTGTAAAATAATGCTTCTTAATTAGTATGAGGGTTAAATGAGATAATATGTTATGAAGCATATAATGTGTAATAAGCATTAGATTATAATTTTGATTATTTTAAGTATTCAGATTCATTTGAATTTGTAAGAGCCTCAATATTTTGAAAACAAAAGAAGCAAAGAATATGAATAGTATTTCAGTTTGGAATTTGTGCCCACCAATACCAATACATGTAAAAATATATGTACCAAATACTTTATTCTCCTTCAAGTCATTCTTGGACTCCCATCTGACTGAACCAGCAATGGCTTCCTCCCTTGATCTCTTGCAACCCTCTGTAAACAGCGTTCTCTTTTTTACATTAATATTTCTTATAGTTAAGATCATGTACTAAAGGCATTGGTATATTTGCTGAAATCTACCCAACTAAACTGTAAATTTTTTGAAGGTAGCTACTGTTTAAAATCTTCTTTTAATCCCAAGGAAATTCTACTGCACATCAGACTTTGAAGAAAATGTATTTAATTAATTTAAATGTAGATATATTTAAATGATGGCTTTTCACTCCTATTTTTTGCAGTATTTACATTTTGTATCATGCAGAAATTCTTGAATAGACAACATGGTATTGTATTGTATGTCTTTGTTGAAATCATGGTGAGGAAAACTATGTGAATTCTAGAGTGGCTGTTCTACTTCTAGATAGTATATTTATTCTGGAAATACCACAATATTAATGCCAAACATAAAGTTTAAGTTCAGCTATATATTATTATGTAACTAATGACATTTGGAATTATAGAGTCTTAAAAAGAGTTTTAATACATTAACCTTCCTAGATTAGTAGTTAATAAGTGAAAGCAAAGTATTATTTTTATTATTATTTTTAAGTATAATATCTTCATTTAGAAGAATTCAGATGTAGGTGTGTACATTATTCATACTATTTATTTATTTATTTATTTATTTATTTATTTATTTATTTATTTTTATTGTGTGCATGTTTGGTGCTGGAGATCAAACCCAGGACCTTGCACATTCTAAGCAAGTACTTTATCACTGAGCTACACTGCCAGCCCTATTATTAATTTTTTTCCTATGAAGGGCTTTTACCATATTGAATCTTGTCACTGGTATGAAATCCATTTTATATTATATGTAGAAATCCATATCAAAGAAATTAGAACAAATATTTGCCAAGTATTTTTATAAGATTATGGATTTTGCCAGGCATGTTGGTGCATGCCTGTAATCCTAGTATTTGGGAGACTGAGACAGAAGGATGTCATGTTCTAGACAAGCACCTAGTAATTTAGTGGGACCCTGTTTCAAAATAAAAGAGGGCTAAGAGTCTAGCTCTGAGGTTGAGTGACCCTTGGATCAATCCCTAGTACCACATACACACACACATACACACACACACACACACACACACACACACATTTTTTTATATAATATACTACAATGATTTCTTTTTCTATTTTTATTTTTCTATTCTATTTAAATTTTAAATTTATAGATATAAATGGTTCAATTTTGATTAAAATAATCATGTACGAATATTCTTTAATGAAGAAGAGTCAAAGAGATGCAATCTCAGCTGTTACTTATATTATCCTATCACATCAACAATGAAATACTAACTAAGGATGTGAAAAGAATATTGAATCATATGGATTGGTTATTCTGAACATCAGATATGAATATTGGCCTTTCAGTCTTTCAATATATGTGAAATAAACCTTGGAATTCATTCACTATTACATCCTGACATGGTCTTCTCAAACAATGGAATATAATATTGATTCATACTTAATCTTAGAATTTCCCTCCTTATTTTATTTAATTCTGATAATTATATTTTGAAAAAGTTAGAGGAAGTATTAAAATGAAGGTATGGACTGGTAGACTGATAATGGAGTCCTAAGGAATGTTCAAATCAGGGAAAGAGTAAGAGGTTGATATTTGACCAAAACTACATATGGAGCAACAATAAGTAGCTATTTATTGAAACAAGTTTATGGAATATTTTCCCATTGCTTCATTTACATTCTATTTTGTAAAGGACTATCAAATTAAAGTTTATTCTCCTAAGAGATTATAGGAATTTTTGAAGGTTTTTCCTAAAGTCATAGTTTACTTCAGTTGATGATTATAAGTGCAGCTACTAGCAACTTAGTGTGGAAAAAAAAAAAAAAAAAAAAAACTTAAGTGATAATGTTAAGGAACTAATATTTTCTGTTTCCAAAATGTGTACTGTGACCTTAGTATTTGAAATGTCCACTATCAAATAAAAACATCATCATGAAATCAGTGAAAAAATATAGCTCATATCTTCAAAAATGGCTTTCACATTATTCATCTAGCCTATAATTGAACAAATTCATTTCTACTTGAATGATAGTAGAAGTAGTTCCTATCTTGCTTCACTTACTTCACATTCTTTGAATGCTGAAATGAAATACAAGAAAAATAAATACAAAGAAAAATAAAAATTCACACTCCTAGGGTAGGACTTTAAGATGAAAGGCCAAGGAAAAGTAGATAATTGTGATAAAACAGCATAGCAGAGCCTGGTGTATGGTTCTAGAGAAAGCACAGTAGCTCCTCATTTTGCAGGAGAAGGAGAAGACTAAGATATTTTCACAAGTGACATGATATTTTAACGTAATCTTTACAGATGGTAAGAGTTTTCTGGGAGAACATGAGGGAAGGTACATGGAACAATATGTGTAAGGCATGGGTGCATTTAAAAACCTACAAACTGTCTCTTCCTCAGAATTGCTTAGGAGCACACTCACTTATTTTAGTATCCACAAGAACAAATGACAACAGAGGAAAGTAGGTCTTTGGTTGAAAAAGTATTTAACATTGAACATTATCATACCCAGCGCTAAACTAAATCTCCTTAGATCCTTTCTCTATCCAGTGAGTGTGGTCAAATTAAAAAGACAACTAAGGCAGTAATGAGGACAGTATCTAATCAATCAGCTGCTGTCTTTAAAGAACCCACAGCTATCCTTATAGAAATGTACAGATTAATGGCAGCACTTTAAATTACAACTGGAAGAAAATTGGCAACAGGTATAAACTTCAGAGTGCAAATTTATTTTACTTTGGGCAGCAAAATTCAAAGGTAGGCAGGTGGGTTGACCATTATGATCCCTCTGAAGTTTTATAATTGTCCAAGTGTAACTCCAACTAGGAAGCCCATGTGTAATACAGGATTTTTCCCCCTAAGTATGAATTTATAAACACTATGAAATGTTTTGATGCTAGAGATTAAAGGTTTAACTTTGTGCAATTTTGATTTGTTTAAACAAGAATTTGAAAAATAAGATGTGTGCTCATGCAAGTTTTAAACCTTAGTGTTTAGCCAGGCATGGTGGTGCACACTTGTAAATCCCAGGACTTGGGAGGCTGAGACAGGAGGATTGAAGGTTCTTTGCCAGCCTCAGAAACTTAGTGAGACCTTTTGCAACTTACTGAGACCCTGTTTCCAAATTAAATAATGAAATAGGGCTGGGGGTGTGGCTTGGAGGTAGATTCCCCTGGGTTCCATCCCAAATACCACAATAAATTAGTTAATTAATTAATTAATCCTCAGTGTTTGAAATCTCCCTTTCCTCTAAGTATTGGGAATAATCTCTTAGAATTTTATTATGGGGCTATGCTTACATCCATATGTCCTTATGGCATGAGACATAAAATGTCATAGTAAAATGTTAATCTTTATTTTTAAAAAAGGCATTCTATTTTATTAGTTGTAATAAATTATTTCAGTCCAAAGCCAATTTTTTCAAAGTTAGAGATATATTACTGTTATAATGTCCTGAGCACAACGGATTCTAAAATGAAAAGCAAACATGCCTTATTCTCTCATAAATTACATCATGTGGAATTAATGGCTCAAAGAATGTAAGTTATTAAAATATATACTTAATTTTATGTCTAAATAATGTTTGTGTAAAGACTAAAGAAAAAGTAGTGCCACTGTAGGGATTGTAGCTGACTAATCTGTGTGGGGTTTTTTTTGTTGTTGTTTACATATTTCATTTCTTACTCATCTATACCTTGATGTTAAATCTGTTTTCTTTCTCATATTCACTATATTTATTTCTAACATTTACATTTTTGCTGAATGCTAGGATTCTGAAGTTACTAAATGTTCCTGTGAACTTGGCCAGGCTATATAAACACTCTGAGCTACCAGTGACTCATCCTTAAAATGACAGTAATGATGTTAGTTCCGCCTTCTCATTAGGGGTGCTAGGAAGATCAAGTGATTCAGTGCTTTCAAAAGCATCAAGTTGTAACCAATCAGAGAAGGCATCATATTGGCTGTATATTTTGAATTTTCTATTTGCACATATTTTGAAAGCAATTTGTCTTATTTAATAGATGCATACTAGCCGGGAGTGGTGGCGCACGCTTGTAATCCCAGCATTCGGGAGGTTGAGACCGGAGGATCCGGGTTCGCGGTCAACCTCAGCTACCTAGTGAGGCACTCGGCAACTTAGTGAGACTTGGTTTCAAAATAAAGAATAAAAAATAGGGCTGGGGGTATAGCTTGGAGGTAGAATGCCTCTGAGTTCAATCCCCAGTACCGCAAAAAAAAAAAAAAAAAAAAAAAAAAAAAAAATAGATGCATACTTTCTTTGTAGAAGAAAGGAACTTAGTAAGGAGGTCAAATATTCCCCATAACAGTTTGCCTAAGTATCTCTGTCTGCAATTGTGAATGCAGGTGTTAACAGCAGGCACCTCACTCTCAGAACTTGAACCCCATTACTTTGCAGGACATGACTCAAGGAGCCATACAATTCACACCCTTCCCTGTCACTATTACAGGGGAGAGTTAGGTGGCAGATTCATTTTACAAGAGCAACTCCTCAAATATTAGCTACAGAGATTATATACAGCTGACTTTGGACTCATGCAAATTAATCCCCATCTTTGCCTCCCCTCTTCTATTCCATCCTACCATCAGTGGCTTTTTCTCCAACCCTTTTGCATGTAATGTGTGTGGAAATGTAAACTAAGTTTATACTTCTAGAGAAGAACATTATACTTCAAAACCTGTGGCTTTCTCTAGTTTATAACTTGTATATGTCTGAGGTTGAAAGAATTACCATGTAATATCCAAGATGTAAGTATAGTTTAAAATATAGAGTCTGAAGATATATTGTTGAGCAACAAAAGTGTATTCCTCGTTTCAGAACATGATGAGTGCATCACAAATCAGCACAACTGTGATGAGAATGCTCTATGCTTCAACACTGTTGGAGGACACAACTGTGTTTGCAAGCCTGGCTACACCGGGAATGGAACCACATGCAAAGGTAAACGATGTAAATGCCAGCTCCTCTTCCATTATGTACGATACAGTCCACCTTCCCCTTCCCCTGCCCCTTATCATCTCTGTTCTGCACTTCATAAACACTTCCCACTGTTATTAGGCACTTTGGAGTGTGGCGTATAGTCTTCTTTTCAGGTCATGCCCTCCTCCTGGGTTACTTCAGTGTTCAAGTGGCCAAACATTTCAACTCCTTTACCCTAATGTTTCTTGACCTCAGCCCCAGGGGTTTACCTCTCTGTCTCTCTTCACCAAACCACATCATGACCACAACCTGGCCATATTTATCCAGAACTTCTCCATCTTTACATTCTTAAACTTCAACATTTTATTGCCTAGCCCAAGTTCCTCTCCTTCCAATATGCTCATCCTTTTCCTTTGGCATCTTCTGGTCTTTGAAACTTCTTTTCATTCAGATAACCAGTATCCCAGATTCATATTTTTCTTTTTGGGTCCAAACATGAATGTATCATGTTATCTATATTACTGCCGGCCCATTAACCCATTTGGTGTACTACCATAATCCACACTGAAATACCTTCCTTTTGGGTCAGTCTGACAGCATTTATTCTATAACCTCTCTCATGACTTTACCAGAGTAAAAGATTAATTAACTGGCCATATTGGGTCTCTATGTGTTGTATGTTCCTATTGTACCTGGTTTGTCAATGCAAATTGATTAGTCCTGTTGAGCTCAGATTCCCCCCCACCCCCACCCCATGGTACTGAGGACTGAGCCCAGAGGCATTCGATCCTCTGATCCCCAGCATCCCCAGCCCTTTTTATTTTCTGTTTTGAACAAGATCTTGTTAGGTTGCTGGGGGCCTCACTAAGTTCCTGAGGCTGGTCTTAAATGTGCGACCCTCCTGTCTCAGTCTCCCAAGTACTGGGATTACAAGTGTATGCCACCAAACCCAACTTGAACTCAGATTTTTATTTCCATCAGTAGATATTCCAATTGTAATTCACCACCAACCATCAACTTGCATGTTCACCACTGTCCTCTTTCTCTCTATCAAATGTACTTACCTCCTGTATCACAAGGGAAATAGAGGTTTATTTTGTAAACTCTACCAAATCTTATAAGACAAAGTTCATATTCCTTATGTCATATGATTTCTCTAATTCAAGCATGCTAAGCTTTAAGACTGCCCATTCTTCAAAGATACTGTGTCTTTTATCTTGGAGTTCACTAAAATCAATTTATTATGATACTGTATGTGTGGGAAGTAGGGAGGACCCAGGCACAGTCATTAACCCAGTGACTCATGGGCATGATCTATAACAATATATTGGGAGCCAGGTGTAGTGGTGCACATCTATAATCTCAGCACTTGGAAGGCTAAAACAGGAGGATCACAGGTTCAAAGTCAGCCTCAGCAAACTGTGATGCCCTGTCTCTAACTAAACAATAAAATTAGGCTGGGGGTCTAGCTCAGAGGTAGAATGTCCCTGGGTTTAATCCCTAGCACCACAAACAAAACAACAAAAATAAATAAATAATACATTGGAACCAGATGTGGGTGGACCAGATATCACTCTGGTTTTCAAAACTCTGCAGGATTCTTTAGTATAGATCATTGTGAAGAAGGCCTACTCATTTTGGAATTCAAATACCACAAGGATTTTCTTGGAAAAACTAAACAAAAAACATCCTACTAAACCTATTGAATTTCCTTCAAAGAATCTGGATATTCTGAGAGTTTTCTGTGGCTTAAGATTTCATCTGGCAGCCCTAAATCTTTCTCTTAGTTCTACTTGATTCTGACTCCTATTGGATATGAAGGGTAAAGTTTATAGCATAAAGAACTCTTAAAATTATGAGCAGATGCGGACAGACAGTCCTTATGTTTGAAGGAAGGAGAACTTTTCAAGAATCTATAAATTCCTTCTGGAAGTTAGGACTAGAGGTTGCCTGAATAAAGACTCTCAAATTCCTGTTTGTGTCTCTTTGGGAATGGAAAACAGCTGAGAGAGAAGTAGTTTGATATAAGATCTGAAACATTGATTTCTGTGCAGTGTCAACAGGCTGCAACCTGGCAAAGTACACGAAGGAAAATGTGCACATGGTCTGCCAAGTGTATTCTTTATTATTTATGAAGTTTAAATTCTAAATTTGCAAATCTTTGCTGACCCAAGCATTCTTTTATCCTAGGATGGAGACAAACTTAAGACACAGGACTAATAGAGGCAAATGGCTTTTTTGGCCCGTTTCTTTAACTCAGCATCAAAATTTTATATTTCTACATACTATCACCCCAAGAAAGCATATCCTAGCTAAATAGAAGAAGCATATGCCAGAAAACTGAGAAAACTTTTGCCCCAAAGACTGGAACCAGCTGACTAGTTCATTCCTAAGAGACCTTGTTGGGCTTGAAATTAGCCCCTGAGACTCGTGAAGCCAAAGAGTGAACTGAAGCAGAGCCTTTCTTGGAGCGCAGGCTCACCTATCTTGGTCTTCTCAACCATCTCTGCATTTTCTCATCTGTCTTGTTTTTCTCTCTTTCTTTTCTTTAATTCTTTGAAGGCAGCACATCTCAAAAGATCACTCTTACAATAGTTCAGAGCTTCACACTCCCAGAAAAACTTTCCCCCTCATTCTCAAACTCAATTTAACTCATCAGGCTTTGCAAAGTCTTTGCCCCAATTCTATATCCTGACCTATCCCTGGAAGTGGAATGCCAGGTTCTCCCTGAACACCTCTGTAGTTAATTCTTCTTACTATTAACTATTAAGTAATTCTTTGTTTGTTTGTTTGTTTGTTTGTTTTTGGTATTGAAGGTTGAATTCATAGAACTCTATCTCGAAGAAACACCCCCAGCCAATTTTATTTTCTATTTTGAAACAGGCTCTTGCTAAGTTTCTGAGGATGATCTTAAATCCTCAGTCCCCCTGTTTCAGCCTCCCAAGTACTGAGATTACAGGCATGTGCCACCATGCCTGCACTATTGAGTAATTCTAAGACACCAAGACTGGCTTAGAACTTTTTGGAAGATGGACCTTTTCCCCAATATTTTACTCTGGCCAGTATGCAGAATGGTCAGATACTCATGAGATTCAAACATTTCCTATTTCCCTGTCTCTCTAGATTGTGGTTTCTACTATTCTGGACAGCTGTCTTTTTGGTTTTTATTTTGGGGGGTTTTTTTAGGTTGATTTTCAAGTTAGATTGTTGCAATGAGATGGAATCTGAATTTTAATATACTTCTTATTGTATAAGATTGCTTACTGTTTTGCTAAAAGAAATCGCAATATTTTGTTTTACTGGTGAAATATTTCTTTCACATTGGAAAGAGTACTCTTTTACAAATTGTGTGGAAGTTTCTTATATATATAGAAAATATTATATGAGTATAACATTATAATAGCTTTTATAGTTTGATGTCCATATCACTAAAGGAATGAAGAAAAGCTAAACTTGGAGATTACTGAAATATTCTAACGTGCTAAAATCATGTATCTGGTTTCTTTTATCTGATTTATTCATGTTTCTGAATCATTTTAGCATTTTGCAAAGATGGCTGTAGAAATGGAGGCGCCTGTATTGCTGCTAATGTGTGTGCCTGCCCACAAGGCTTCACTGGACCCAGCTGTGAAACCGGTAAGAATAACATTTCATCTAGAAAATGAATTTTTACACCAATGCATAATGCAATCCATGAAGAAAATAATGTTTCAAGTTTCAAGTGGGTTCTCAAAGCATGAAGCTATTAATAAGGAAGTACTGTGGGGAGAAGGTGAGGAGGAGTTCCAGTGATGCATACTCATTGGGTGACAGTGATTTGCTATGACAAAGTCACACTAAGGTAGTTTTGCAGCTATTATAACTAGACACATATTGAACTTTTTCAGAAATATATGTGGGATTCCCAGGGACTTTATGACTTCATAATTCTTATTACTCATTTGACGCTCATTTTTACTGAAATCTATGATTATATTAAAGCATAGAGTTCAAACTTATGGCTAACTCTGTTCCTAGGATATACTTACCTTCTGCATCTAAATTTGATAAATTTGAATAATTTTTTCATCTGATCCATTCAATATTCTTTAATTGTTATTTTATTTAGGAAATATTTAAAGTTTTCTATTCACTCACTTTTTTCTCATCCAAGTCCATTCTGAACTTATTCTTTCTGAAAGATACTAATACTAGAAATATTAAAAATTGCCAGACGTGGTGGCGCACTCTTGTAATCCCAGCATTTGGGAGGCTGAGACCGGAGAATCCGGGTTCGCGCCAGCCTCAGCTACTTAGTGAGGCCCTCCGCAACTTAGTGAAACCCTATTTCAAAATAAAGAATAAAAAATAGGGTTGGGGGTGTAGCTCGAAGGTAGAACGCCCCTGAGTTCAATCCCCAGTACCGAAAAAAAATAGAAATATTAAAAATTATTTTTAAAGCAATATATAGTACGTATGTAACTTATGACACCAAAGTAGCAGGCATTGTCAGATGAAAAACACACCTTAGGGATAGTGTTTTGAGTAGTAGATCCTAATTAAAATCACATCAGTGGTGGTTTTGTTGCTGTTGGTTAAGTAGTTCCAATAGCAGGTAACCTCAGAGAGGCCAGTTATTCCTCCTAAGAGGAACCTACTGCCACTGATGACAGACATTGTCATAGCATATTAATTTTCATAAATCTCAGTGCATTAGACATAGCACATTATCTTCCCTGTTCCACCTGTAGTCATCTGGCTTAATTAAAAACATTGACTGATTAGTATATGAGACAAAAAATGTTCTGCTCCATTGGGAAGTGAAAATTTTACTGAACAGATACTGCCACTATGTAAAGAAGGGTGCTCACCAAAGGACTTGCATCACTAGATCAAAGCTTTCTACAAGTACCTCTAAGTGGTGCTTTTCAGACTTCAGTGACTGACTTCAGATCCCTAATAGAAAATGCATAGAGTATCCTTCATATGTAGGACCCATTTCAAGGGTATTATTTCCTAAATCAAGAGTTCTCCAAACTTATTATGCATGTGAATCACCAGTAGGGCCTACTAACTTGTTAAAATGCAGATTTGGGGTAATTACTTATCATTGAACTTGCTAGATAAAAATCAGACACTTCTTATGCAATGGTGTTCCAATATTTTATCCCAGTATATTCACCAATATACCCATGCACATCTAAGTACACCTCAGACCTCAGTATTCAATATTCATGGTGACCAGGTTTCCTGAATACCATATTTTGTGCTGTTTCTAGTAAAGTCTGAATACTGAACTAGTAACTTTCCAGGATGTTTCAATGATGTGAGGATAGTGGTGTGGAATTTTACATAAAGACTATTCCAAAAAGCTGTGATGAATAGCAGTCATGCCCGATCCTACATTTAACTCTTCCACTAGAAAAAAAAAAATCATGTGATGAAATTATAAAAATATGGCATAAAATTAATCTTAGCAATGCAGTATTTAAGACTGGTATAAAAATAACCCACCAGAATATTTAGTTCTCTATCTTTAGTTATCCTTGAACTTTAAGTCTATGTAAAGAGAATTCCTAGACTGAGTCTAAATAGCTGTCTGTAGCAGTCAAGGGCTTTAGAAAAACAAATGTGGGCTCAAATTTAATTCCACTGTTTACTTGTTATATGTACTTGGGTACATTATTTTAACTTCTCAGTCTCTATGCCCTCCATAGATCACCTTTCTCTTCATTGCTCTCTTGAATTCTAAGATGGCTATTATCTTCATTCACATACAATATTATTGGGCTTGTTGTGGTTTAAGAAAAACAAAACAGAGCAAAAAACAAGCAGGCAAACAAATTCACCTATAGTCAGAGTTAGCATCTGAAAACAAAGATCTTCCTACTCCCAAACCCATGCTTTTTATAAAATATCTCCCAATGTGTTTCTTTAGGGACCTTAAATCCAAAGACTACAAACTGAACTCGTTACCTGCTCCATGACTCCTACCTTCTCTTCTCCCCCTTCTTCCCACCAAAATGGGACCCTTCACTTCTATTCTTTATTTCAGTGAATAGCAGCATTGTCCACCAAGTTTTCAAAGCCAGAAAACAGGGAATCACCTCACTCTCACCCCTTCCACATCCAATTAAATCTTGTGTATTGCATCTCTTTCCTAGGGTCCATTTCTTTCCTTTCTGGGGGGCACTACAGCCGTTCAGGGCTCTCAGGTTTTTCTCTCCATTCAAATTCCCACAGAATATCAGAGCACAAATCTGATTGTATCACCCCATATGAAATAATTCTTTGGTATCCTCCATTCCCCCCAGGTTTAAGGCCCATTTTTAAACATGATATAAAAGCCCTTTAAGCTGTTTATTCAACCAACTTCACCCTCTTGTTCTGTCTCCTCACCTCATTCCCATTGCCAGAGAGTGAAATTTGGGATTATATAAAGTGTAACTTGTTCACTTTTGTATCCTTGAGATATAGTACAAGGTCCACACCTTCATAGATGTTTGCTAAATACTTGTTGAATAAAGAAAGTTGTAGATGAGTAAACAAAGGACAAGCAAAAATGGTACAGTAGCTTCCATATTGCTGGTCTTTTTTGAATATTAGTTTAAAGAGGCCTTAAGGGTCATATGGTCCTATACTTTTATATGGTAGGTAAATATTTAAGACACAAAAAGGTGAAGTAACTTGCATAAGATGTCTCATTGTAGTTCCACATCCAAAATTAGAACTCCTTCAAGACATGTGTTTTTCCACTCCCTCCCTCCCTTCTTCCTTTCCCCCCTATGCCATGCTATTTGCCCAGGAATTCATCTACTGCCATCCTTCATCAGGTCTGTGCTTTTCAACTGCAGAATAATCCTGTTGTCTTTAATGGTAGAGACTGCAGTAACGTTTTCCCTGTCAAGGAAAGGAAAGCATTTGGATTACCATGATTTGCTGGTGTAGGAATGACCTTATTTGGCTTGCTGGAATTGGATGCTGTCTGATATCTTAGAAAAAAGATAGATTTGTGGTTCCAGTGGACATCTTTTGGCCCCCACAGTAGAATCACTGGTGATGAAGTAACAGGATTTACTTTTTAAATAACTATTTTTATGTACATGACATTTACCAATTCTACTCACTTTAGTTGAGAAGGTCTCCCCTGAATTCCCTCTCTCATTTATATTTTGCCTGTTTCTGCATTATGTGTATCTTAGTAGAAATGATTGAGTTTACTTACTAACTTTACCAAAGAGCTATGTGTATTCCTTTTACTAGGTGGAATTAATTTTTCATGAAATTTTTTTTTAGCCACTGAACAAAATCACCCACAAGTACAGCACAACTTCATCTTTAATTAAAGATCCTAATATTCCATCAGGTATTGAACTTGGATTTAGTAGGGTGATTATTTCCTGTGTAACTCAATAAAATGTATTAGAAATCTATGTGCTAAGGTTTAATAGGGCTATCACTGTCATTCTGTATTTATTACACAATTGCTAAACCTCAGCAAACATGTGTCTGATGGTCTAATTAATATGCAAAACTGTCTTATTATACTAAAAGTAAATTTTCCAGAAGTGATTTAAGGCATAACACTGAAAGATTTGACAGCCCCCTAAAAGCAACTGCTGACTTAAATCAAATTAAAGTATTTATAACTTGGAAAAAGTTGGTATCAAAGGGCAAAGCTGGAAAAAATGCTGAAATATCAAAGAAGAGATCAGACATTTTGTTGATAAATGGCTTCTTTTCTTTTTTTTTCTGCATATAAAATAATAGGTTTCTTAGTCACAGATCAAAACCTGGGATGGGGTATTAATTATTTTTGTGAGTTGTTAAATGAACATAAATTTAAGTTGCATTCCTAAGTGTTTTGTAGATTATGAATATTTATAGTTTCAAAATGACAAAATGAAGCATGAGGCATGCATATATATATACATGTACATATATATGAATATTGCTTTACTTAAAAAATAACTTCAGACGGATTGATTCTGGTTGATTTTTAAAAATTTATATTATTATATGCATTGGATATTATAGTACAGTAGTTAAAATACTTTTTTTTTAGCACAAAGTGGTTTTCTTTTTGCTAGTAGTATGTACAGTTAGCATTCATTATTAATATCAAGTTATGATGCTTCTTGCTATGGCTGAATTAGTATATTTTTCATCATAAAATACATATATTGATTTAATTTCATGATCATTTTGCTTTTTCTAAAGGCATGTTTTTCTAAACTTGCATAAATTTGTGTCATTTTACAAAGACTGAAAACATGAGATGCATGAGAAATTTTTCAAACAAGCATACCTTTTCTTATTACTAAAATGACTCACAGTAAAATTTTATTCCCAGAACATATATCTTTCAGTGATAGAACAGGAGAATTTGAGTAGAAATTTTGAGATAATATGGTGAATTTTGAGAATACAAGTAAAACTTTAGAAACCTTTCTTTACCAATGGGACAGTTTGTTTATTTATTTATTTATTTATTTTATTTACTTATTTATTTATTTATTTTTGTACTGGGGATTAAACCTAGTGGTGTTCTGCCACTGAGATACACCCTGAGTCCTTTTTATTTTTCCGTTTGAAACAGTCTCCATAACTTACCAAGAGCTGGCCTGGAACTTCAGATCCTCCTGTCTCAGCCACCCACGTACTAAGATTACGGGTGTGCACACTGTACTTGGTTTCCTTTTCTTTGTGAAAACACTATATTTGATTTATTTCTACTCTAGCATGATTTTTATTGCTAAGAATTGCATTGCTTTGGCTATTCTGGGTCTTTTGTTTTTCCATGTGAATTTTAGGACTGTTTTTTCTAGCTCTGTGAAGAATGACATTGAAATTTTCGTAGGGATTGCATTGAATCTGTAGGTCTCTTTGGGTAGTATGGCCATTTTGATAGTATTTATTTTGCCTATCCAAGAACATAGGAGGTCTTTCCATCTTCTAAAGTCTTCTCCAATTTCTTTCTTTAGTGTTCTATAATTTTCATTGTAAAGGTCTTTGACCTCCTTGGTAAGATATATTCTTATTTTATTTTTTGAGATTACTGTGAATGGAATTGTTTTTCACATTTCCTTTTCAGTGGACTCATGATCAGTGACTATGTCACAGTGAACCCCACTGTTTTGTGTAATTATTATGCACTAATTAATTTTTTGAAAAAACCCTCCAAATATCTATGACAAAATTTGCTGTACCTTAATTCTTTCTTTTTATGTGCTTTTATTGGTGCATTATCATCTCACATTATCATGTATATCATGTTGACATTGACATATATACACACAGCACTTGGTGCCCCCCCACCCAGTTTCCATCTACCCCCCTCCCATACAGAGCACTGAGATTGACATTGGGATTTTCACATATGTACCTATCATTGATGATAGTACTTTCAATAATGAATATCAGTCTTCCACCTCCTCTCCTCTTAGCCCACCTCCCTAGCTCCACTGAGGTTTCTCCTTCATTATCTGAAGTCCCTCTGGTATCCCAGTTACTCCCTAGCTTGTGCATATTAAAGAAAACATATCTCCCTTCACTTTCTGTGACTGGCCAATCTCACTTAACATAATGTTCTCCATTTTCTTGCAAATAACATAATTTTATTCTCCTTTATTGCGGAGTAGAATTCCGTTGTGTGTATTTCCCATAGTTCTGTAATCCATTCATTTGTTGATGGACACCTGGGTTGTTCCTATAATTTGGCTATTGTGAATTTTGCTGCTATGAACATGGGTATGCATATATTATTGTAGTTCTCTGGTTTCAACTTCTTCGGAAAGATACCCAGGAGTAGTATAGCCAGATCATCTGGTGGATCCATTCCCAATTTTCTAAGGAATCTCCATACTGATCTTCATAGCGGCTGAACTAATTTGTAATCCCACCGACAGTGTAGAAGAGTTCCTATTTCCACACATTCTCACCAGCATTTATTGTTATTTGACTTCTTGATGATTGCCATTCTGATTGGGGTTAGCTGGAATCTCAGTGTAGTTTTGATTTGCATCTCCCTGATTACTAACGATGTTGAACATTTTTTCATGTATCTATTGGCCTTTTGTATCTCTTTTTTGTGAAGTGTCTATTCAATTTAGTTGCTCATTTCTTGACTGAGTTATTTGTTTTTTCTAGTGTAAGGTCTTTTAAGTTCTTTGTATATTCTAGATATTAGTCCTCTGTCAGGGATAGCTGGTAAAGATCTCCTATTCCATAGACTTTCTCTTTAGATTCTTGATTGTTTCTTTCGATGTGCAGAAACTTCTTAGTTTAATGCCATACCACTTATGAATTCTTGTTTTAATTTCCTGAGATTTGAGGGTCTTGCTGAGGAAGTTTCTACCTGTGCCTATATGTTGGTGTGTTGAACCTATGCCTGGCTCTAGTAGCTTCACTGTCTCTGGTCTAACTTCCAGGCCTTTGGTCCATCTCGAAATGACTCCTGTGCAGGGTGAGCAGTATGGATTTAGTTCCATTTTTCTATGAATGGATAACCAGCTTTTCCAACACTATTTATTGAAAAGGCTACCTTTTCTCCAGCTTATGTGTTTGGCACCTTTGTTAAAAATCAATTGACTAAAAGTTTGTGACTTTGTTTCTGTATCTTCTGTTCTGTTTCATCTATGTGCCTGTTTTTATTCCAGAACCATGCTGTTTTAATTACTATAGCTCTATAGTATAATTTGAAGTCAGGAATAGTGATGCCTCCTGCAGTGGTTCTTATTCCTAAGAATTGCTTTGGCTATTCTGGGTCTTTTGTTTCTCCATATGGAATTTATGACAGATTTTTCTAGGTCTATATAGAATGACATTGATATTTTGATAGGGATTGCATTGATTCTTTAGAACAGTTTTGGTAGCATGTCCATTTTGATGACATTTATTCTGCCTATCCAAGAGCAAGTGATATTTTTCCATCTTCCAAGATCTTCTTCAGTTTTTTCTTTAGTATTTTATAATTTTCATCATAGAAGTCTTTTATTTCTTTGGTTAGGTTTATCCCTAGTTGTTTTATTAGTTTTGAGGTTATTGTGAATAAAATTGTCTTCTGTATTTCTTTCTCTGTGGATTCATGGTTGGAATATAGAAAAGCTACTGATTTTTTTAGGTTGATTTTGTATCCTGCTACTTTGCTGAATTTTTTAGTCAGCTCCAGTAGTCTTTTGGTTGAGTTTTCTGGGTCTTCTAGATATAGGATCATGTCATCTGCAAATAAAGATAATTTTCATTCTTCTTTTCCTATTTGAATTCCTTTGATATTCTTCTCTTATTGCTCTAGCAAGAGTCTCTAAGACTTTATTGAAAAGGAGTGGTGATAGTGGGCATCCTTGTCTTGTTCATGATTTTAAAGAAAATTCTTGCTGTTTTTCCCCATTCGATATGGTGTTGACTTTGAGATTATTGTATATTGACTTAATGATGTTGAGATATGTACCTTCTATCTAATTTTCTGCAGTGTTTTTAGCATGAATGGGTGTTGTATTTTGTCAAATGCTTTTTCAGCATCTATTAATATGATCATGTGATTTTTGTTCTTAGTTCTATTTATATGGTGAGTAATATGTACTGATTTGCATATGTTGAACCAGTCTTGCTTTCCTGAGATGAAACCAATTGAATAATTGAACCAGTCTTGCTTTCCTGAGATGAAACCAATTGTGTCTTGGTGTATAGTTTTCATGGTGTGGTATTTAATGCGCATGGCTAGTATTTTGTTTAGAATTTTTACATCTGTGTTCATCAATGATATTGGTCTGTGATTTTCTTTCCTTGAGATATCTTTCTTTATTTGGTTTTGGTATTAATATGATACTGGCCTCATAGAAGATATTTGGAAGAATTCCATCTCTTTCTATTTCACGGAATAACTTGTGAAGTATTGGGACTAGTTCTTCTGTAAAAGTTCTGGGCTTTTCTTTGATGGCAGAATTTTTATTGCTGTTTCTATTTCTTTGCTTGCTATTGGTCACTTTAGGTTTTCTATGTCCTCTTGGTTCAATTTAGGTATATTTTATTTGTTTAGAAATCTAGATTTTTTCCATGTTTTCCAGTTTATTGAAATATAAATTTTCAAAATAGCTTCTGATGATCCTCTGAATTTCCCCACTGCCTATGATGATGTCTGCTTTTTCATTTCTGATTTTAATAATTTGGGTTGATTCTCTCTTTCTTTTGGTTAGGTTGGCTAGGGGTTTAGCAATTTTGTTAATCTTTTTAAAGAACCAACTTTTTGATTTGTTGATCCTATGTATTGTTTTTTTTAATTCTCTATTTCATTTATTTCTTCTCTGATTTTAATTATTTCCTGCCTTCTGCTGGCTTTGGAATTGGACTGTTCCTGTTTTTCTAGGTTTCTAAGGTGTGTCATTAGGTTGTTTATATGATGACTTTATATTTTTCTTATGTGGGCACTCAGCACTATAAATTTTCCTCTTAACACCATCTTAAAAGTGTCCCATAGATTTTGGTACATTGTGTCTCTATTTTTGTTTAATTTCAGAAAAAAATTTTTATTTCTTTCCTTATATGTCTTCTGATCCATTTCTCATTCAAGAGTGTATCATTCAGTCTCTGTATTTTTATGTAATTTCTTTTGCTCTTTCTGTTGCTGATTTCTACTTTCATTCCATTGTGATCTGAAAAGATGCAGGGAATTATATTAAAGCTTTTGACTTTGCTGGTGCTTTCTTTGTGGCCCAGGATATGGTCTGTTTTGGAAAATGTTCCTTGGGCAGCTGAGAAGAATGTGTATTCGGCTGTTGCTGGTTAAAATATTCTGTATATGTTTATTACATCCTTTTAGTTTATGGTATTCTTTAGGTCTGAAGAGTCTTTACTCATCTTTTGTCTTGAAAAATCAATTTAGTGATGTTAAGTAGTATGTTGAAGTCTCCCAATATTATTATATCTGAGTCTATTTGAGACCTAATGTCCCAAAGAGTTTGTTTTACAAATGTTAGTGCACTCACATGAGGGGCATAAATGTTTACTATCATTATATCTTCTTGATGGATTTTTCCTTTTATTAGTAAGAAGTGCCCCACTTTGTCTCTTCTGATATGTTTTAGCTTAAAGTCTGTTTTGTTGGGTATGAGTGTTGCTACCCCTGCCTGTTTTTGGTCTCCATTTGCTTGGTATATCTTTTTCCATTCTTTCACCTTTAGTATATGGATATCTTTGGCTGTAAGGTGAGTTTCTTGCAAGCAGCATATAGCTGGGTATGTTTTTTAATCCACATCGCCAGTCTGTTTTTTAATTGAAGGATTAAGACCTTTGTCATTCTGTGTTATTATTGAAATATGATTTTTGTTTCCTGTCATTTTGAGTTCTGGCAGGGAGAGATTTCACAGTTCCAGACTGGGGGTTTGGGTGGCTCTGTTCTTTATCCCCAGGGCTACCACTCCTGCCCTGGGATGCCACACTCCCGGGAGCCCTTGCTGGCCTCTGCTGTTTGTGTTGGTGCTTGTAGTACCCAAGCTTTCCACTTTTTTTGGAGCCTGCAACTTGGTAGGCTGAGCTATTTTCCCCAGACACCAGGTAACGATGTCCCACAGCCATCTCTAGTTTTGGTTCTGCCGATTATCAGTTTTCTTTTTTCATTGTGTTTTTCACTGCTTTTCTGCAGAAGTCATTGGCTTCTTTGCTGGGGGTTTTTGGAGGCCACAGTACTGACAGTCCTGGCTGGTTAGGCAAGGTGGTGCAGCCTGGACCCCCCCCCCCCCCCCGTGGCTGGCTGCAGCCATTCCCCAGGGGAGTTGCATGGGGTATTTTGCTGTCCTTTGATCTGTCTTTTGGCTTTGTTTCTGCCACCTTTCAACTTTTCATTGCTTTATTCACTTTTTTTTTCTGCTTTTTTTCTCTTGTCAAGATGCTGTCTTCTTGGCAATTCAGTTTTGAATGTCAGTTCGACTGGATGATGTCTTCTTGGCAATTTGGTTTTGAGTGACAGTGCAACTGAAATGTGCTATTTCCCTCAGTTGCCATCTTCTCCAAGACTGCTGTATTTTAATTCTAATGCAAATCTTTAAAAATTAATGTTTCATGGAAACTCAAGTGTTTGTACTATCCAAAAAGTAGTTAAAAGTTCTCAGTGTTACATATCAAAGTGAGTCTTTCAAGTTCTTCAGGTTAATTGGAAAAAATCTTGCTCACCCTTTCCATGTATCAGTCATGTATAATAGATAACAAGTATGATGGAGAAATTTTTCAGATTCTTATATTACAAGGCCTACCTAATTAACACTGGAAATGAGGACACATCATGGAGTTAAATATAAGAGGAAAAATAGCTCTCAGGCTATTAGACAGCAGGTCTCTAGGAAAATAAGCCATGTGGAATTATTTGGAAATTTGGAAAATATCTTTACTTTTGCTTTAAAAACACTGATAGTATAACTTTTGTATAACTTTTATTATGCCTATAAAATTCTATTACTCATATTCCCTGGTCTTTTTTGTTTTGTATTTGAAATAAAGTCACCTTTTATATTTTTCTTTAATTTTGTTCTATAATAATATATTATTAATACTTAAAATAAATCATATGTACACTATAAAATTTAAAATGACAAAGAACAAACAATGAAAAGTAAATCTCCCTTATGTCCCTTCTCCAATGACTACTTTTTTCTCTTAGCAATATATCGTGGGAATCATGACATCAATAAATGCTCCTTAGAATGGCTCAAGTAGGACAGCCATTGTCATAAAGGCCTATGCAACTCAAGTTTACTAACTTTTAATCTATAGACATCTGTGGTTGCCAGTGGAGTGCTTTGTGAACTCATAGATTCTAAATATACTTTTTTTATACAAATGAGCTGAAGAATTTCTATTCATCAGAGTGGTGCTGAAGGAGATACAAATGAAATTCTGGAGAGACATTGCAAAGAGATGAAAGACATCTGAGACTTAGTCTTCTTTAAATCAAAATATATCCACAATACAACATTTCATCTAGATTCAAATTATTTTTCTTTCTTACATTGTATTCCTTCCTTGTCTGTTTTCTTTCTTCTTGAAGGGCATACTTACATCAAGTCAGTGGCAAATCCATTCTGAAAAAGGTGTTATGCCATTGCCATCTTAGGTTAGTTAGTTAGAGAATTCTAGGTTTTCTTGAATCACTGTGAAGGAAGTATCCCGTTGCTTTGAGGGACTCAGTATCTGTAAAGAAATGTGTGTAGAATTAAATTGTAATCTATTTGAAAATACTGGCATTTTTCCACTCTAATTTCTTTGAAGATCCCTCTTTCCTTTCAGATCCATTTTTCCTTGGGATACTAGATTGTAAAACATTGTGCCTGAGTATGAATTTGATTTCATTTATTTGGTTTAGGGCTCCTTTAGATGCCTGAATCTGAGAACTCATCTATCATCTATTGTGGAAAACATTTAGTCTTTACTTCTTCCAATATTGCTTCTTAACCAATATCATTATTCTATCCTTTCAGAAATTGGCTAGATGTATTTTGGCTCTATCTTTCCTGTGTTTCCTCACTTTTTTTTGTATTTCTATTTCTTTATCACTCAGTACTGTAACTTTTGTAATTTTTCATATCTTTTCTTCAGTTTATCAGTTATATTCTCAGCTTTATCTAAGTTTTTGTTTAACTTACCCATTGACTTTTTTAAAAAGATTTCAATTACTGTCTTTTTCCTTTCTAGTAATTTCCTTTT
The DNA here is from genome assembly GCA_004027655.1 of Graphiurus murinus. NCBI lineage: Eukaryota > Metazoa > Chordata > Mammalia > Rodentia > Gliridae > Graphiurus > Graphiurus murinus. The sequence goes on from PVLC010017995.1 coordinate 23,345, forward strand.
CAAATCTTTTGGTTCTTTTTTTTCTTATTTCATATCCTTTTCTTATGGTTTTAATATTTTCTTTTATGTCTTTAACCATTTTAAATATGCTTATTACACTATAATTTTTTTACACTATAATCTTTATCACATTTATTATCTGAAGTTCTAGGAGGGCTAAATCTAACTTTAATTGTGTTTGTAGATTCTTGCCTATGAAGTATTGTTTCTTCATGTGTTTTGTACTTTTAGTGTTTTACCCAACTATTTTCATTAAAGTTTTACCTGTGAAATATAAAATATTTCCATCTAGAGAAATTTTCATTTGCTTCTGCAGGTATACCAGGAGCATTGAAATACATATTTGCATTAATTTCTTTGCCAAGTGGTATAACACACAGGTAGTATAAATTTTAACTTCAAAATTCTTTAAGGAGCTGCGTGTGGTGACTCACACTTATAATCTTAGTACTTGGCAGGCTGAGACAGGAGGATCGCAGGTTTGTGGCCAGCCTCAGCTACTTAGTGAGGACCTCAACAACTTAGTGAGACCCTGGTTCAAAATAAAATAAGGCTGGGGTGTAGCTCAGAGGTAGAATGCCCCTGGGTTCAATTCCCAGTAACACAAACACACACACACACACACACACACACACACACACACACACACACCTCTGTAAGTGCACTCATTATTTTCTTCTCATCTAAGCATGTGCAAAAATAGTATTTCCTCCAAATTTCTTGGGCTGGCAGATTGTGTGTGTGTGTGTGTGTGTGTGTGTGTGTGTGTGTGTGTGTGTGTGTGTAATACCCAAACTGAGGGGTAGCTCTTTAAGGATTTTGTTTTGTTGTAGTCTTGGACGTTCTATATAATCAAGCATCTCTGCTATCCACCATGAGGGCCATGAAATCCAATCTGATGTCCAGCTTTCTTTGTACTAGATAGGAATTTCCATATTTTAATGAGACTAGATAGGAATTTAATATTTTATCTTGAAATCATGTGTTTGTATAAAAAATTCAGATTACCCAGTTCTCAGTATTGCTGGGATTTAAAAGAAAATCACTTATTTTAGATGTTTCACTTGATGCTAAATGATTTTTGAGAGTGATGAATACTAGTCATTCATAAATATACAGACTGTGAGGTATGGCTCATCGTGCAGAATGAAAATGGAGTGGGACATAGGAGAAAACAATAATGATGCAAACTTCATGGAATTTACTGGAGATGGGGTTGCCTTTTTCTCTTCACCAATTTTTTAAATTCTTTTAAGCAGAGTCTATATATATATATATATATATATATATATATATATATATATATATATATATTGTCATTAATCTTCTGGAAGAAACCTCTGGGACTTAGGTATAAAAAACCCATAGCAGTTAGCTTTTTTTCCAGCTGATTGTTGATTCTCCTTTCAAAGTTCATTATTTTATGGAAAATAAATTACATTCAAGGTAAATTTTTTTCAGATTTTGACTAAAATATGTAGCTCCAGAATCCAGATAAATAGCAAATGTACAATTTGGGTCATCAAAGATCATTCAAATTTGTGAATGACATAGATTGAGGATGATAACTAATATGACAAAAGACAGAATCAGCATTCAGAGTTATTCAAATTACAGGACAATGGAATAAAATAACTTTATGACATTTAACAGACATCTGAAAATGCCTCCTGCTTATTTGCTTTCAGCTCTTAAATAAGGCTATACTGCTTCTATTAGTGTTTTATTTTTAGATGAATCCTGATCTCTTACATCCTTGGCCCACACTCTCTTGTTTTCTTCTTTTAGTTGTCCTTCTTTCCTATCTCTTCCCTTTCCCCATTCCTCTTTTTGGAGTATCAGTTCCTTGGAGAGTAGAGGTAGAATCTACAATTTTCTGCTTCTCTATGGGGCTTAGCATCACGCTTTCCATACAGTAAGAATTCAATGAATATTAATAAAATATAACTACACTCTTGCATTTGGATTAGAAAACCCAAATTGTACAGGATAGAGGAAACCAACTTTAACAGTTTTCATGCTTTGCCTGACTACTGATTCCAAGTTAAGTATGAGCCAAAAGTATAATGTGCTAGTTCTTGAAGAAGATGCAAATTTAGCTTATTAATAAATGAAAAATATATACAACAATATAAATGGCAGTCTCTAAATTATGCATTTCTTATTTTATAATTGCATATTATATTTACTTTGAGCCAATAGTTTTAAAAAGTTATTGGTGAATGGAAAATGAACAAAGAAAAGTTTTCCCAGAGATGAAAGCCCTGGCAGAAATAAGATGGTAGTTGAATAAATCCCTGATGTTTTATCAGGAAATGAAAAAATAAGAAAGTTGAAATATGATGTGTGAAAACTACCCTTAAGTACATAAGAGCTAAAATAGTATATAGATTTTGTATTTGATTATTCTCTGCAGCTCCAAGAAGCAAAACTAGCAAGCTTACAAGAAGGCAAGTTTCATTTCCAAATAAGAAATATATTAATCAAGCAAGGCATGGTGCCACATGCATATAATCTCAGTACTTGGGAGGCTGAGACAGGAGGATCTCAGATTCAAGGCCAGCCTTGGTCTCAACAACTTGGTGAGACCTTGTTTCAAAGTAAAAATAATAAGGGCTGGGGGTGTAACTTGGAGGTAGAATGCTCCTAGGCATCCCCAGTTCCCCATCCCCCAAATAAAAGAAATATTCTAATTACAAAAAAAATATGAAAAGAGACTGAACCAGATTATGTGTTCAAGCAGAGTCTAGATAACCAAGTGTTTGGGACATTTAGAAATTCTACACTGGGACTAGATGGATTTGGTGTATTGGAAGTGTTCTTCATAACAGTAACTTCTTAGAACTGTATGTCTGAAGGTGCTTAATACAGAGTTGTGGCATTATGGCTAATAGTTACAAGAGGACCTGATAGATGAGTAATTCTCTGAGGCTAGATCCAAGTCTGCCAATAAGTACCTGTGTGTATTGGAACAAGTCACTTAAATTTAGGTCTTGATTTCCTTAGTTTGAAATGGAATGATAATACTAATACCTATTTTATTGTTGAAAAGATTGTATTAGTTATGTTTATAAACACTTCCAGCAATGGCTCAGTAAATGTTAGCTATATTATGACCTTACTCCACATCTTCACACTAATCCTCCATCGTAGTTTTTATTACCATATGAGGAAGCTGAGTTTCAAAAAGATTAAGTGCTTTGATCTGTAAAGTCAGTAAAGTGGAGAACTAAGAAATGGTGCCTATGGCTGTTGGATTAAAATAGTCTGTTCTTCTTCTCTGATGCTTGGTCTCCTGCTACACAATAAGATGATGAAATGCCTGTGGAATACAAGTGCCAAATTATCTACATTAAACATTGGTTAGGCTCCTATGTATGTACAGCACAATATGACATGTATGAAGATACAGAAAGTAATGTACACTTCTTTTCCCTTGGAACTTTATATTTTTTATTGTCTAACTTCACAGGGGAGCATTTTAGCTAAACCATAGGAGAGAACAGATAGGTAAAAAATAATACTAATATATTTTAAGTGAGTACTAACTATAAATCATGTCTGGTTTGATAGCCCCAGAAGAAATTACCTCTCAAGAAGAATGATCTCTGAGTTGTAATACTAGCAGCTGTAATTTACAAGGGAAAGCTTCAAGATAAACTTCTACTAGTGAGACCTACTAGACAGGCAAATAGCTGAATAAATGTGTGAAAAGTACATTCTCAAGTGTTAAATGGAGTTCCCATTGCCAATGTTCTCGATATTCACATATGAACACAACCATAAAGCTCAATAATAATGAACTTGGACTTCTAGTATAATCAGAAGCCTTAACAAAACAAGTTAAAGGAATCCTCTGATAATCTTGGACTTTAAAGATGTAGAACTCTTTTTTGTCCTTCTTAGGTGATATGTTTTCATTTGCCTTGAGTAGACTTTAAAATATAAATTACTCTCTCACTCAAGGATATTTTCTCTTTCAGATTTTATTTTTCTAATATGCTCTTATTGGTACATAATAGTCTCACATCATAATATAAATCATTTTGACAGTGACATACATTCACATGGCACTTGGTAACCATCCCCTACCCCTGGCTCTTCATCTCTTACCTTCCCAAAACAGAGTACTGAGGTTGACATTGGTATTTTCACATAGTCAATGGTAGTAATTCCATAAATGAACCTCCCTCTTTCCCCTCCCCTTTCCTTTGACTAACTCTCTGGTTCCACTGAGGTTTCTCCTCCCTCTGGTATCCTAATTACTCCCTAGCTTGCACATATTAGAGAAAACATAAGACCCTTCACTTTCTGTGATTGGCTAATCTCACTTAGCATAATATTCTACAGGTCCTTCCATTCTCTTGCAAATGACATAATTTTGTTCTTCTTTTTGTTGAGTAGAATCCCATTGTATGGATATCCCATAATTTTGTAATCCATTAATATGTTGATGAACACCTAGATTTGTTCCTTAATCTGGATGTTGTGAATTGTGCTATGAACATGGATATGCATATATTACTGTAGTTCTCTGATTTCAGTCCCTTTGGAAAATACCCAGGAGTGGCATAGCCAGGTCATATGGTGGATCCATTCCCCATTTTCTGAGGAATCTACACACTGATCTCCATAGCAACTGTACTAACTTGCAATCCCACCAACAGTGTATAAAATTTCCAATTTCCCCACATCTTCACCAACATTATTATTATTTGGGGGGTGGGTACTGGGGATTAAACTCAGGGGAATTCTACCTCCAAGCTACACCCCCAGCCCTATTTTTTATTCTTTATTTTGAAACGGAGTCTCACTAAGTTGCGGAGTGCCTCACTAGGTAGCTGAGGCTGGCCGCGAACCCGGATCCTCTGGTCTCAGCCTCCCGAATGCTGGGATTACAAGCGTGCACCACCACGCCCGGCTCCCAACATTATTTTTTGACTTCTTAATGATTGCCATTCTAATTGGAATTAGATGGAATCTCAGTTTAGTTTTGATTTGCATCTCTCTGATTGCTAATGATTTTGAACATTTTTTATGTATTTATTGGCCATTTGTATCTCTTCTTTTGTGAAGTGTTTATTCAATTAAATTACCCATTTCTTGATTTTTTTTTAGCATAAAGTCTTTTAAATTCTTTGTATATTACAGATATTAGTCCTTTATCAGAGGGATAGCTGGCAAAGATCTTCTCCCATTCAGTAGGCTTTCTCTTTAGACTCGATGGTTTCCTTTGATGAGCAAAAATGTTTTAGTTTAATGCCATCCCACTTATCAATTCTTGTTTTAGTTTCCTGGACATTCATTGGGTATCTTGTTGAGGAAATGTCTACCTGTGCCTATATGTCGGAGTGTTGGGCCTGTGCCCTTCTATAGTAGCTTCACAATCTCTGGTCTAACTTCCAGGTCTTTGATGCATCTCGAGTTGACTCCTTTGCAGGGTGAGAGGTAAGGATTTAGTTCTATTTTTCTACAACTGAATAACCAGTTTTCCCAACACCATTTGTTGAAAAGGCTGTCTTTTCTTCAATGTATATGTCTGGCATCTTTGTTGAAAATCAATATAAGTGTGTAGATTTGTTTATGTATCTTCATTTCTGTTCCATTGATCTATGTGTCTGTTTTTCTGCCAATACCATGCTGTTTTTTATTATTATAGCTCTATAGTATAATTTGAAGTCAAGAATTGTGGTGCCTCCTGCATCATTCTTATTGCTGAGAATTGCTTTGGCTATTCTGGGTCTTTTGTTTCTGTGTATGAAATTTATGACTGATTTTTCTAGGTTTGTGAAGAATGTCATTGGTATTTTGATAGGGATTGCATTGACTCCATAGATCACTTTTGGTAGAATGGCCATTTTCATAATATTTATTCTGCCTATCCAAGAGCAAGAGAAATCTTTCCATCTTCTGAGATCTTCAATTTCTTTCTTTAGTGGTTTCTAATTTTCATTATGAGGTCTTTTACCTCCTTGATTAGGTTTATTCCTAATCAAGAATTATTTTATTGGTTTTGATGTTATTGTGAATGGATTTGTATTCTGGATTTTTTCTCAGTGGATTCATGGTTGATATATATAAAAGCTACTGAAATACTAGCCATGTGCATACAAAACCATATAAAAAAATTGTACACCATGACCAAGTTGGTTTCATCCCAGGAATGCAAGGCTGATTCAATATAAGCAAAGCAATACATGTTATTCACTACATAAACAGAACTAAGGAAAAAAATCACATGATCATCTCAGTACATGCTGAAAAAACATTTGAGAAAATCCAAGACCCATTTATGTTAAAAAACATTGCATGCCAGGCATGGTGGCGCACGCTTGTAATCCCAGTATTCGGGAGGCTGAGACCAGAGGATCCGGGTTCGCAGCCAGCCTCAGCTACCTAGTGAGGCATTCTGCAACTTAGTGAGACCCGGCTTCAAAATAAAGAATAAAAAATAGGGCTGGGGGTGTAGCTCGGAGGTAGAATGCCCCTGAGTTCAATCCCTAGTACCGCAAAAAAATAAATAAATAAAAAAAAAACATTGCGTAATATCGAAATAGAAGGAAAGTATCTCAATATCCTTGAGGCAATATACAATACACCGAAAGCAAACATTATATTGAACAGGAAAAAACCTGAGGGAATTCTCTAAAAAGTCAGGAACAAGACAAGAATGATCACTATCACCACTCCTTTTCAATATAGTCCTCTAGACTCTTGCCAGAGCAATAAACAAGAGAAGGATATCAAAAGAATTTATATAGGAAAATAAGAATTAAAATTATCTTTATTTGCAGATGACATGATCTCATATAGAAGACCCAAAAACTTAATCAAAAGACTACTAGAACTGATTAACAAATCCAGCAAACTAGCAGGATACAAAATCAACCCCTTCAGATTTTAAAAAATTCAACCCCAGTCTTAAAAGTTATCTTGCCTTTGTTCTTTTATATAAAGCCATACATATTTTAACATTTTTATCATTTTATTAAACATGCTTATTTCAAGGAAAATAAATAGTTGATTGCAACAATTTGCATCTATTTTTTGCTTAAAAATCAATCTAGTGGACTTCATAAAAATCATAATTTATTATTTATTATGATCTTCCTTGTTTTTATTATTTATATGGAATATTGACAAATTAAAAGATAGATGCTAATAAAAAGTCCCAAGTGGGTAAGAAAGTTATGTTACATATTATTTGATTACATATTACATATTATGGGATATCAAAGTCTTAACTCAGTGAGTGATGAGAAGAGGACTCTTCATAAATTATAAAATTTTATTAGAAGCCAAAGGGACTGAATCTGTTTCATAGATGATATTATATCCTTCACTAAGAGGCAATATTTAGTCTCTAAAGTAAATTAGAATAAATCACCTAATTTTAGCTTATATAGAAGCTGAATGGAGAGAATTGTTAGATGGTTCATATTCATACTATATTTTATGGAGTCAAATCTTCATCATTAAGGACTTTCCATTCTTGAAAGAGAAATTTATCCTCACAAAGTATTTTTCACTTGCTACTGTCATTTTCTCTTGGCCCTATACCTCTTCAGAATGGTTCTCTTAGAAATCAAATATGCCTTCTCAATCACTAGTTCCAAAGTGTTGAATTTTTTTCATGATTCTGTAGCATTTGATGTTATTGACCAAATTATTTCTAGCAACCCACTTTCCTTTGATTCTCTTGAAATGAAATTGTCTCTAGACTATGGTAATTCAACTACTCTAAATGGGAGGTGTTTTCATTTACATTTTTGGAGGAAAAGTTAAAGAACTAAGCAAATTGCCCAAGGTTATATAGCTAGCACATTGAAGAGCCAGAGGTAAAAATAAGACTGCATAAATCTAAATCCTATACATAGATTGTGACACTATATCTCTGACATAGCAGCCCCTAAAAAACTGTGCTCTTTTTATTCTTTAAAAATTATATTTTAAGCCAGGCACAGTGGTGCATGTCTGTAATCTCAGTAACATGGGAAGCTGAGACAAGAGAGTTACAGGTAAGAGGCCAGTCTCAGCAACTTAGTGAGACACTCAGCAACTTAGCAAGACCCTATTTCAAAAAAAATTTTTTTAATTAAGAAAAAAGTGTTGGACATGTAGCTTTAAGGTAGAATGGCACATGAATGCCATTAGCTTATACACGTATATAATTAGCATTTCCATTTCCTCAAGCATTTACGATTTCTATGTACTGGAAATCTCTGAACTCTTCTAGTTATCTTGAAGTATGTTCTAAATTGTGTACGCCATAGTTACCCTTCTATACTGCAAAACACTTGAATGAATTCCTCCTATCTGACTGTGTTTTGGTACCTGTTATCTAATCTCTCTCAATCTTCTCTCCTGTTACCCTTCCTGTCCTGTAGTGACCAGTGTTCTACTATCTACTGCCATGAACCCAACTTTTTGACCTTGCACATGTGAATGAAAACTTGTGGTATTTCTCTTTCTCTTTGTGGCCTATTCCAACATGTGAGCTCTTCCTGCCATTACTCTTCTACCTCTCTGACACCTTTGCATTTTTACAAAACTACACTGTTGATCTTCTCTCTGGGTTTGAAGTTGAAAAAGAAAACAAAATGTATTTATTTAGTTTACAATTATCCCTCTTCAGTTTTCTTGAAAATTGAGATTTTTTTTCTTTTTGTATTTTTTTTTCTTAACACTGTCTCTTTCATCACACTCAGCCACTCTCATGTTGAACAGGAGCCATTGTAAGCAGATACCTCTCCAAAGCTTAACTCCCACATCCCTGAGGCTACTGCCTATTTGCACATGGACATTTTGCACTACACTGTGTCCCTTGTGTTACCTAGATCTAAATGTTTTCCTTTCCTCATACAGAATCGCCAAAGCCTGAGAGAGTACTCACCACGCTGCATGTTCATTTCTCTTAAAGCAACACTAATACAAATAATGTATAGCAAATTTTTAACCAGTTTTGAGGATAAAGGAGGAGAAAAATGAGGAACAAAACAAAAATTGAATAGAGACCTCCTTTCTCTAAAAGTGCTTTGGCTATTTCCTGCCACAGAATAAGAGTCAAATTTCCCATTTAGCTAATGAACCTTAAGTTTCTATTCTCTTCATTTGGGCTGCTTTCTAGACCTTGGGAAGAGTCCTAACTGGGTGTTCACATGGTCACATATTTTTGGTTTTTTTTTTTTTTTTTTTTTTAATTTTTTATTGTAGTAACTCGTGCAATATAGCATACATCTTTGTTAAGTACAAATTGTTAACAACATATTTGCACACAATTCTCATTTGACCCCTTCCCCGATTCCCTCCCCATTCCCTCCCCCTCCCTCCCCCTAAGGTTCACTTCAGTGAGTAACCTTGATATGATTGTGTAGGTACATCATGTGCTTTAGGGTGTCCCTCTGCCCC
>PVLC010017996.1:0-32559 GCA_004027655.1 Graphiurus murinus
AAAATGTTATTATTTATTAATTGAAAATTTAAAAATCTGTATATAATTTTTAAAATGTCATTGTTTCACCAAAGATTGGACTTTATTTGCTTCTCCTTTAGCATTTATCTTAAGTGATGATGACTTATTTTTATGGAAAGCCTTAGAAATTACAAAATTTAAGAAAATTGCAAAAACATATTATAATATAATGAAACAAAAGTGATCCAAACACATTCAGAAATATTTCATTAGAAATAAATTGAAAAGCATCAGTCGTCATTTGCTGCAGATTCAATTTTGAATCTTCCTTGATATAATGATCAAGCAAACACAAAATGAACTAAGTATGTTTTTCTGAACTAAAACCACACCAAATTTCAAGATGTTTTAAAATATTTCATATTATCTACAATTATATATTTTATATAAATATTTAAAATATTTTATATTATGTACAATTATATACAGAGAGAAACTTAATATGTTTCAAAAGGGAATTTCAAGTATAAGTACATGAAAATATGATTCAAACTGGTTTAACTAAAAACAAAAAAGAGTAACTCATTTAACTGGAAGGCCAGAGATAAGATGAGCTGCTGGAGTAGGAAATAACCCTATTTCTCTGAGATTCCCTTAGCTCTACCATACAATATGCTGGATGTGCTAATAAACTCACTGTGGCAAAGTGAAATTAGCCATCTTGGCTTCAGACTTACAGCCCATGCAGTCAAATAAAAGAAAGCATCACTTCTGGAAGTTGCCTCATTAAGGTGAGAAAGAGCATTGCTCATAAGATCCCAGCAAATGTCATACCTCTGTGACTGGAATTGCATCAAGTCCTCATGCCAAAATCAATACTATTTAGGCTTGCATACCTTAAGCAGACCTGGCAGGGAGATGAGTAAGCAAGGCTGCACACTAGAACCACTGAGAAAATGCTGAAGCCTGGCTCCTATCCTGAGTGATTCAGATTCAATCTCTCCTAAATGCAGTCTGAGCTTCAAGAATTTTATAAGCTCGTATCTAGTAGGAGATTCAAGTATGCAGCCAACACTGAAATGCACTGTCTACCAGCCTATCCACATGTGGTGTGGGTATCAGCATACAGTCAACTTTGACTTAACACATGAAGCAGAGGAAGCAGGAGTGACCTGAAAAAATCAGTCATATAAGGAAATGAGGACAGGGCACGGGAAATGTGTTACTAGTAACAACCACACTGCTTTTCCACTTGTATACTACAATATCTGTAGTCAGGAATTAAAAAGACTGCCATGGACAATCAAGTTATTTATTTAGTGATTAAAGGATACAGATACATATAATAAAGAATATTAAATTGGGATCTAATCATGTATTGATTTATATATAAAAATAGAGTAATCAAACCAAGCATACAAAAATACCTATAAAAGATCCTTATATCTATCCCTATAAAATTTTATGGACAACCATAAAACTGGGAAAAGAGTAAACTACAAATGTCATAAAAATTCAAGAATTTGCTTATTACAATCAAAATGAACATAATACCTGGTGTCAGAGCAGCTATTATCTGCAACAATGTTAGCATGTTGTCTGGACATAATGACAAATGTGGCAATGTGGGGACATCAAAGAATTTTATTAGGACTTCCAGCAAGATGGTAACTGAGAGAAGGAGTTGATTTCAGCCACTGTAAAACTTGAAATGCAAACTCTATGAAAGCAGCTTCTTGACAGGAGGGGGAAAAAAAGCAAAAAAAGTGAGCAAAGCAAAAATCAGAAGGCAGAACAGGGAAGCACAAAAGTTCTCATGAGCGACTCATGGGCAGACCCATGCCACAATGGTGGATAGATGCCAGCAGCCAGCCATGCCATCTTAACTGTGCACAGGTTGCCAGGACAGCTAGTACTGTGGCATCTAAAGGCTACCTGCAAAGAAACCAGAGAGACCTGATGTGAGCTAAGCTGTTGAAGATCTCCACATCCTAAGCAGGCAATATCTTGCTACAAATTCAACAGAGATCTAAACTATTGGAGGCCCCACTAGACCCTGCAGCAGCAGCAGTAGCAACAACAGCAGCAGCAGCGGCAGTAGCTCAGCTCACTTCTCCCTCCAGAGCCAGAGCAGCACTCAATTGTAAGTTAATAGTGAGGCTGCAGGGACTTGTGGCAAATGATAGACTCACTAGGTTTGAGACTATGTAGCCCACCCGTGTAGTGGCTGGGTTGGAGCAGAGGCAAGGGAGAGGCCCAGAGCTCTTGCAGGGCACATTAAGGGATCTCAGGAGAATGCCCCACAAATACACTGGGCACCCACCACCTGTGTCGACAGAGAGATGCAGCCACAGGGCCTGTGGATCCAGTCCCAGTGACACCTGCCACCTGAATAAACAGAAAGTGGCACAGGGACAGGCCTTGTATAGAGCTCAGAGACTCAAGTATGCATGGGAGAGGCACCAGCAGCACTGACTGAGAGAGACATCAGCTGAGGGTCCTAATCACTGGAGCGTGCCCAAAAACCTAATATAGTAGGCAGACATTTAACAACTGAAAACATACATGCAGACCCAGGAGGACTGCAAAAGTCATTTGCAGGCCTATTTTTTTATAGTTGTTCTGACTTTTTGTTTGTTTAGTCATTTTGTTATTTTTGTTTGTTTGCTCTCTTCTCCATCACTTTTACCAGCTTCCCCTATTCTTTCCAATCTACTCAACCTTTTTTCTTCTCTTTTTTATTTTTTTCTTTGATTACATTAAGTTGATTTCATACCACAACAACTAAGTACCTGAAATTGACTACTAAAATCCTCCTATATAATCATTATCTCTAACCTCTGCCATATATTACCCCACTACACTCAAACCCTCATTCTACTTGATCACATCCTCCACTTGACCCTCTTCTTGCAAAATAGTATGGAGGATCTGCAAATGAATGGGAATGAACCTACCATGTGATACAGCAATATCATTTCTGAATATCTACCCAAAAGAATGGAAACCAAACGACCAGACTAATGCATGTTTATAGCTGCACAATTCACAATTGACAAACTATAGAACTAGCCAAGATGTCCATCAACAGATTAAAGGATTACAAAACTTTGGGATGTGTATACAATAGAATTTTATTCAGCCACAAAGAAGAAAAAAATCATGTTATTTGCAGGAAAGTGGATGGACCTGGAAATCATTATGTTAAGTGAGATTAGTCAGTCACAAAAAGTAAAAAATTAAATGCTCTCTCTCTAATATGTGGAAGCTAGAGAGAAAGTGGGTCATAGGAGGGACTCTAGACTAAGAAGGAAAATCTTAGATGAGAAAAGAAGGTGGCCTATCAGAAGGTGATGGGAGGGAGTAGAGGTGCAAACACTTTAATACACATGATGCACATTCACAACATATCAAAGTCAATCACTAAACCGTCCACGAGAAGGGGAGAGGGGGGAGGGAATGGGGTGGGAATTGGGGAAGGGTTAACTGAGACCTATGTGCATGTATGCCTCTATCAGTTTGTACCTCACAAAGATATATGATTGCAATACACCAACAAAATTTTTTAAAAGAATTTTATTAAAATGAGAATGAGTGGGAAAGAGATAAACATTTTTATTTTACCCATTATAAGAAATAGCATATTAATAGTTTAGGCACTGAATAATTTTCTAAGGAAATAGAAAATAAACACATAAGATATGATGGGAAGAAATTAGAAAATTTATAAAGGATGAGAGGTAAACCTGGGTGGTCAGGGGACAGCAGTGTAGATATTGCAGGTAATTGAGGAACGGATGGAAATGCCATTCTACAGAACTCTGTATGTCAGCATTTTACATGCTTCACAATTTGACCCTCTACTAGCCATGAAATATTACTAAATATTCTGAAGCTTAACTCCAGACAGAATAGAGACAGAAATACAGTAGTGATTTTTGTATTCAGCATTATTGCATTGCAAACATTTCCTTTAGAAAACCTTGAGGAAAAAAATTAAACCAAAAATATGTTACTTCAACTTGCAGTTCATTTTGATTTCTAAAGAAATATGAAATAGTGTACATTGACTTCTAACCTATGCATGACTGGCACTCAAAGGAAATGCTAAAAGACCATTTGTTTTCATTGCTTGCAATCAAGCTCTGGAAGGCAAAATGATATTTCAGCAACTTCATTTTGTCAGTTTTCCAGGTTTCAATACCATAGTTGTCAAAATCTGGCCTATTGCTTCCAATGTACAACTTTTCTACTATGACTAGTTAACTTGACTTGGCATTTTCTGGCTGCTGAATGCATCTCAAAACAAAATGAAAGCATTGATTCATTCCACAAAATCTTGATAGAAGCAAACCTTTGCATGACTTTATAGGAAGTCAAACATCTGACTTTTGAGCATATGTGAAGAAATAACAAAGTTACAACAAATTCTTCAATAACACAGTCTTCAATAACTGGCTCATATTCTTCATATGATCAAAAATAATTTACCAAAACCAACAATGACATAGTAGCAATGAAATTTTAAGATTTCGTGTTCAATGTATTTGTCTCAATTCACCTTTCCCATGTTCTTTGTAAGTAAACAACAAACCTAAAATACTCCATTAATCTTAGCAAATTAGAATGATATAACGCACTTGATAGAAATAATGGGAATATAAGCAGGATAGAATATAATAAGATCAGACTGAAAAACAAAAAAAACAAAACTGGAGAGTTACTTCCTAGAAATCTTTTCAAAATAGTGGTGAGGAATGTTGAGAGGTGCTAATCATACCCAGTATTTTATTTTTTTAAATTTTTTTCATACATTGTAAGCATACATCTTTGTTAGGTACAAATTGATAACAATATATGTGCTCACAATTCTCATTTGAACCCTTCCCTTCCCCAAATTCCCACCCAGCTCCCTTGCCCTCCCTCCCTCTCAAGCTCAGTTTGGTGAGTAACCTTGATATACATTAGTGTGCCCTCCCTCCAACTCCTTCAGTTAAGTCAACTTCTTTGCTTTCGAGGGTCTCTCCTTTTACATCTGGAGACCCTCTCATGCCCCATCTTCTCCCTAGCATCCTCATATTATGAAGAACATATGCTTCTTTACTCTTTGTGACTGGCTAATCTCACTTAACATAATGTTTTCCAGTTCTGTCCATTTCCCTGCAAATAACATGATTTTCTTCTTTATGGCTGAGTAAAATTCCATTGTGTACATATCCCATAGTTTTGTAATCCATTCATCTGTTGATGGGCATCTTGCCTGCTTCCATAGTTTGGCTATTGTAAATTGTGCAGCTATAAACATAGATACATATACGTTGGTCTGATAGTTTGGTTTCCATTCTTTTGGGTAGATACCCAGAAGTGGTATTGCTGGATCATATGGTAGGTTCATTCCCATACATCTGAGGATCCTCCATGCTGTTTTTCAAAGTGGTTGCACTAGTTTGCAATCTCACCAACAGTGTATTAGAGTTCCCACTTCTCCACATCCTCCCCAGCAGTTGTTGTTGTTCATGTTTTTTATGATTGCCATTCTGATTGGAGTTAGGTGAAATCTCAAGGTAGTTTTGATTTGCATCTCTCTGATTGCTAATGATGTGGTACATTTCCTCATACATTTATTGGCCATTTGTACATACCCAGTATTTTAGAAGGATCAGAGTGAAAGGCAATCTCTTGCACCATTGTAGGCCAACTGCATTCAGAAGCTGTTAAACTGAGAAGTTTCAGGATTTCTGCAACGACTATTCCAGTAGAAATTTGGCAAGAAAAGGAGCTTCTTTCTGGTGCAGCAGTATTCTTATTGCCAAAGAGGAAACAAACACCAGAGAGGATGGTGGATACTTCCACATTACCAACTGGACAACGATGCCATGCTAAACAGAAAGTCAATTGCATATAATGGCTTCTTGTACTCTTGCCCAATCCCAGAGATGCACTGCAAAGGAAAAGTGAAAGGTATATTTAGCCCAGTTCCAATGAATCGTGTTAAAAGGATTGAACATTCATCAAGAAGAGATTGAGGCAATCCAAAGAGGATGTAATGCACCTTCTCTCTGGGCAAATACCACACCTAGATAGTTCTCCACAGAGAAGAAATGGAACCAAGCAAATAAAGAACAAACATGGAGTATGGGCTTCTGAACCATGCCACAGAATAAAAGGAGGCTTAAAATTAAGATGAAAAATGAGCCAGGTTTGAAAAGAAAAGTTTCATTCTAAGGATACTGCATAGTTTTAAGTTAAAGCTAGAGTTATGTTCAGGAAATAAAAAATCTTCCATTTCCTGTCCAGCCCATCCATTTCTCAAGATATCCATACTTCATAATATTCTTAAAGTGTGCATTATTTCCAGGCCACCTCCTCCTCCTCCTCCTCCTCCCCCTCCTCCTCCTCCTCGTCCTTCTTCTTCTTCTTTCTTCTTCTCTCTCTCTCTCTCTCTCTCTCTCTCTCTCTCTCTCTCTTTCTCCTTTCTTCCCCTGGTACTAGGACTAAACTCAAGGGTATTCTACCTCTGAACTATGTCTGGAGCCCTATTTCATTTATTATTTTGAAACAGTATCATACTAAATTGCCCAGGTTGGGCTCAAATCCTTCTATCTCAGAAAGTACATTTCCAGGAACTTTTCTAAGTGCTTACAAATATTAATCCCAACTTGAGAAAGATATTTTAGTATGCCTATTTATAGGAAACTGAGACTCAGAGATTTAGCCTTCTCAATTTTACTCAGATTATATAAGATACACAGATTTTTGAATCCAGAAGATTTGACTTTGAATGTTTTCACACCATATTACTTACTACTTCTTGTATACCTATACGCACACATATATACATATATATGTATTATATATATTATATATACATATACATATATATTATATGTATGTATATGTATTATATGTATATTATACATGTAATTATATATTATACATATATATTATACATATACATATATTATATATGTATATATATGTATTATATGTAGAGAATATATATGCATGCACATACAGACATTTTGACATAACTGGAAGCACAAATTTATAAATTTCATTTTCTATATTATTCTTTATTTTGAAACCGAGTCTCACTAAGTTGCGGAGTGCCTCACTAGGTAGCTGAGGCTGGCCGCGAACCCGGATCCTCCGGTCTCAGCCTCCCGAATGCTGGGATTACAAGCGTGCGCCACCACGCCCGGCTTCATTTTCTATATTATATAACAAAATTGGAAAATATATTTATAACTCATATATAAACATTTATTTTTATTTTTACAGATGCTGTAATTAGTGCCCTCTTAATATTCCATTTTTTATCTTTTGCTATTTCACACAAAGGAATTGAGAACTTTGAACAGATGCCCTTCCTTGCATATGTATATTGCTAGATGTAGAGTAATATCATTTGGAACTCACTCATGGTGAATGCATTGCAGTATAAATTCCCTAGGAAACAAAGTCTTTAATGGTGCTTGGCATGCAGGAATGTTATTGTGCAAAGCTCTTGATATATATGCTGTGTTTTTATACATAATACAAATTTCAAAACTCCTTTTTAGAATTAAAATAAGACCTGTGGAATAATGCAGAATTGGGCAGATGCAGAGGATTAATTGAGATGCAAAGACAGTGGGTTTACCAATCCCACTGGGAGCTCTTGAGCAGGGTGACACAGCAGAACTGTCTCACAAGAATCTCAACCTTTGTGTCCCTGCATCTAACAATAACTGGATATGACTGTCTCAAGAAGCAAGGGATGACCTTGAGCAAAGTAGCTCTTTCCACTCAAGAGCAATTCTTACAGCTGTCAGCTATCATCATTCCCAGAACTCAGAAAATGAGGGCTTCAAATACCATACCTTGTACCCTCAGGTTTTCTGACTTATCAATTCCATAAGACACTATGTCAGGATTTTGGTGGGTCACTCTTCTTGGGAAAATTATATGTAAAAAGCAGGAAGATGAGTTAGAGAATCTACATCTGTAGCTGGTCTAGAGACAATAAGTGATTTTGTCCAATTCCCTCCTTCACTACGCATTTTATATTTTCTTTATAATTAACAAACATCTCTGTCCTTGCTGTAACCCTAAACATCTGTATTATTATTCTCCAATTTGAAAATGTCATTGCTTCACAAGAGCCTTTGCCATCATTTGCTAACACCATTATTATTACTTATAATACAGAACCCTATTTATTCTTGTGATTCAGAAGGCAAATATACTTACTTCTTAGTCTGAACTTGATATTAAACCTTTTTCTGCTGAGACTAACTTACTGCATGCCATATACACTTCTAGGTGAATGAATTATGGTACCAGCTCTGTCATTAGAAGTCAAGAGACA
Source organism: Graphiurus murinus (assembly GCA_004027655.1). Taxonomy (NCBI): domain Eukaryota; kingdom Metazoa; phylum Chordata; class Mammalia; order Rodentia; family Gliridae; genus Graphiurus; species Graphiurus murinus. The sequence continues at coordinate 8,312 of PVLC010017996.1, forward strand.
CACTAAGGGTTCTGCTTCCCATTTAATGGTGTGCCCTGTAAGATGCTATCATTGGTCTTTAATTTGAATGGAATGTCCTAGCATGCTTCAGAATATTGACTGAATTCCTATCAACTTCACTTATGTAACAGGCCCCTGAATCTTCATAGGGTTTATCTTCCATTCACAGTTATTGCTCATCCATTTTGAATAACATAACATGACCAATAGGATGGCCTGATGTGACAGTCTACAGGATTTCCAAGCTGTTCAATTACTTCAGATTATATTGTGGCAGAAGGTAAGAGAGATAATGTAGTTTTGAGGCAAGAGCTTAAATGAATATTGTTTTCTGTCACAAATGAACTTACATTGTTTCTGACCCTCCTGTCTGATGGAATGGAAAAGAAAAGCTTTCTGCATTCCTGGTCCCAGGCCATGTATCTGAAGCAGTACTGGTACACTAGGTCAAATGGACCACACTGGCACAACAGAGCTGTTGAACTTGGTTAAGCTTGAGATTTCTATGATTATCTGTAAGTTAGTGTCTGCTTGTTATTTGGAACTGTCTGGTGAATTAAATGGAGAAATGATAGAGAACCACTCTGTCTTCAAGGGTGGTACTATTTTTGCTGTTCATTTAGGGTGCAATGTTGTTGTTTTTAAATATACTTTCATTGGTACATTTTAGTTATACGTCATATTGAAATTTGAGGTGATACAAACATATGTGCACGTATCACTTGGCTATATCCCTCCATCCCACCCTGACTTCTCCCCTCCCTCCCTCATCATACATGTTAATGAAGGAACAGTTTATGTCTGGCAAAAATGATGTGATAGTTCTACCAAGTAAAAATTATGTCAGTTTTAACTATATGTTCAGGGGCTAGGATAATGATACTAGAACCAAAGTACCTACTTTGAGTTCCACATGGCCAGGTGCATATTTTACCTCACCTTATATGTTCTCATTCTAATAGAAGGACAAGAGACCTTCAGGAACTTAGATGCTAATGTCATATTAAACCCAGGTCTAACATTATTGAATGTTTGAGATTCATTATCCTAAATGCAATAAAACAAAACAAAAAACAAATGGCCATAAATGAAAAGGCTGATGGAACCATTAGTAGATATTGCTGTTATTCCTAGGATATTTTCTCCTGAGGATCTGACCTTTTCTCTGTCAGTGGGTTTTGAGTCTGAATACTGGGCAAGGGCTCATGATTTTTGCTTGAATGCTTGCCCTCACTTCCTAATCATCTCATCTTAATTTACTTTGTGTAAATTGAAGAATATCCTTGTCACAGTTTGGATTAAAAGTGTACCCAAAAGCCCATGTGTTGAAAGCATGTCCCCAGTGGATCAAGTCTCAGAGGTGGAGCATGGCTGGAAGAAGCAGGTCATTGGAGGTGTACCAAGAGGTAGGTCATTGGAGGAAGCCATATATTTCTGTGGATCCAATTTCCTTTTCTTTCTTTCTTTCTTTCTTTCTTTCTTTCTTTCTTTCTTTCTTTCTTTCTTTCTTCTTTCTCTTTCCTTCCTTCCTCCCTCCCTTCCTTCCTTCCTTCTTTCTATCTTCCTTTCTTCTCTGCTTTTGGTCACCATGATATGAGAGCCATGTCCTTCCATCACATGCCTTGCTCACTGCCACCACTGCCACAGTTTATGCCTTAGAACCAGCCCTGATTGACTGAAGCCTCTGTAACAATGAATCCCAATAAACCTTTCTGCCTCTAAATTGTTATCATATATTTTGGTCACAGTGATGGGAAATTTGACTAAAACAACCCTTGTGTCCTAATTTACCTTGTCTTCTGTACCTTTAGTGTTCTTTGTAATTGAGCACAGTTTGCTCTAAGGGTTGTTTCCACTTGTTCCTTTTTTATTTTTGGAATCTTATAATCCCTATTAAATATGGAGAACCTATTTCAGTAACAATATCTTATAGTCAGTCCTGGCTTATTATGAAGACAAATGTTAATCTTTTCAGTGAAGTTGATTGCGACGGCTGCCTTATAAGCAGGGCTTTGAGCAAAGGGCTTGGCCCCCACTAAAATCATGCAAGGCATGAAAGAAGGGGCACGTGGCATTTCCCATGTTAAATTATTATATTCTGGAAATTTGGGTTTTGCTTTCACATCAGAAAATTTCCTGAGAGGCACAGGATGCTAAACGGATTGAGTCATCAATGGCAGCTGAAAGAAATAATGCCTTACACTTATTAACTATCTTCTAGCTGCCTGAACAAATAGTAAAGATTTAATCTAATGAATAGTCTTCTCTCCACTGTTAACCTTTAACCCTGCTCTCTACTAAAAGAATTTTCATTTACACTTTGTAAACTTCTGCTGTTCTCCTAATCTTAGCAAATACTATGGGAAATAGCTTTTCTGGTTAAAGATGTACCCACTCAACTTTAGGAAAAAACAAGACTGTAAAAATTCCTGTTCTGTATACCTTGTTATAAAAGGGTATAAAAAACAATCATGACATGGAATAAACAGATGCATCTTGAACATACATGGTGTGTAAGCGTACTCTCACTCGACCTCATCCTCAATCCCCCTGAGGGACCCCTGACTCTGCTGCTTTGAGGACTGGCCTCCAGCAGTTGATACCCCTCTGAAAAATGTTAATCTTATCATATTGATACAAAGAAATGTCTCTGGGTCCTTCTATGGAACATGTTCAGCTTAAGTACCAATGCAAAATATATAATTTAACATGCTGAACTTTTTCTTTTTTCTTTTTTTTTGCAGTACTGGGGATTGAACTCAGAGGCATTCTACCTCTGAGCTACATCTCCAGCCCTATTTTTTATTCTTTATTTTGAAACAGGGTCTCACTAAGTTGCGGAGTGCCTCACTAGGTAGCTGAGGTTGGCCGCGAACCCAGATCCTCCAGTCTCAGCCTCCCAAATGCTGGGATTACAAGCGTGCGCCACCACGTCCGGCTCTATTTTTTCATTTTTTTATTATGAAAGTTCTCATATTTTTTTCAGTTAGTATGGGCAATCAATATCTTCAGGCTTCCAAGAATCAATGCTAGAAATGACCTAGTGGTAATGCTAGAACCATTTCCCTATTTCTTCTATTATATTTGGGATATCACAGTTCTGCCAACCATGAGTTCTCCAATTATATTAATATCTAGTTGTAATGTATGTGTGTTGGTTAATCTGGACTGACAGCTTGCCTGGGTTACAAAGCACCTAATATTATGCGACTTCAGGTATGTTGATGAGATGATTGGCATGTGAAACAGCATATTGAAGGGGAAGTCCTGTCCTGAATGTGAGCAGAACTGTTCTAATAGGCTTGGCACTCAGATGAAAAGAAGGAGGAAGTGGGATTAAGGAAAGTATAGCTCTTCCTGAGTAAAGGTGTGTTTGCTTTTGCCTGGGACTTCAGCCGCTTCACTCCTCAAACTGGACTTTCACCAACATTTCTCAGGGAAGATCTCTGGCCTTTCCATCTTGGACTAGGACTGCATCATTGGTGACTCCTAATCTGGGACTTTAGCTCTTGGACTGCTTGACCAACTGCTGGCTCCTCCTGCTCTTTGAGTGTAGGTGGCCACTTGGAACTACACCACATTCAATTGTAAGCTGATTTAATACATCTCATTTTATAATATACATATCCTGTGAGTTCTGTTACTCTAGAGAACCTTTATTAATACAATATGTAAACCTATTGTAAGAAATTGGTATAGTAGCATACATAACCAACATATATGCTTCAATTGTATCATATAGGCAGGAAATGTAAAATAAAACAAAAACAAATAAACCCCAGAACATAAAAAATAGTAAATATTTTGCCCACATTTTAACTTAATCTTTGATTAATATTATGATTTCTTCTTTTACTTCATGTTTGATTGGTTTTGCTAAAATATTTTTAAATTGCTATTTTTAGAAATTTGCTCATATTACTATTCTAGTTTTGTTATTTTTAGATTTACATTTAAATGGATGAAAAGCTCATCATCACATTTTTAAGCAATTCTTAATTTATAGCATATTTAGCCACAGTTCACCTTCTAGTAATGACATCAAGAAGTAAACATAAATTAAAATATCACAGTGTACAAGTATATAATATATTCAATATTTGTCAATTTAAATAAAATTACTAAATAAAATAAAATTTAAAAAGAACAGTAGCTCCAGGACTGCTTATCTTACCTCATAAGCTCTAAGGTCACACATCTCTTAAATTCCAAATTGCCACTGTCTTCTCTAATGCCCTCATGTTCTGTGATGGGAAATTTGCCCACATATATATTTTAAGTTAGGGATTTTTATCAACTTCCCTCCTCCCCAGGGAATTCAATTTATGCCATTTGTGCTGGATTCTGCAGTATTGGGCAACCGCTCTTCATATCTGATCTTATCATGGTCCTTTTTGTACTATGTTATCATTCCTCTTCTTTTGTATTCTGGTATGATATTATTGAAAATTTTCACAAAAGACTTTTACTAATTTTTCATGTCACATTGGGCAAGATTCTGAGAGGCTGGAACTGATGTCTTTGCTCCATATTTTATTTTATTTTTTTAATCATAGACTTTAATTTTAATTTTTTATTTTATATTTTTATTGTGGCTTTATAGTCTTACATCAAAATGTAGCTCACAGTGACGGTGACATATGTGCACACAGCACTTGGCAGTCTTTCCCCTGGCTCCCTCCCTAGACCCCTCCCTTTCCCATTCTTGATATTGAGATTGGCATTGGTATTCTCACACATCATCTACATAATGTCGGTGGAAGTATTTACTTCATTAATTCTCCCTCTCCCCCAACACTTCCCAAGACCATCTCCCTCATTCCACTGGGATTTCTCCTTCATTTTCTAAAGTCCTTCTTATATTTCAATTTTATCTAGCTTCCACATATGAGAAAAACCATTTGACCCTTCACTTTCTGTGACTGGCTAATATCACTTAAAATAATGTTGTCCAAGTCCATCCATTTTCCTGCAAATTACATAATTTTGTTCTTCTTTATTGTTGAGTATAATTCTATTGTGTGTATATCCCATAATTTTATGATCCTCATCTGTTGATGGACATCTGGGTTGGTTCCATAATTTGGCTATTATGAATTGTTCTGTTATAAATATGGATATGTATATATTACTATAATATTCTGACTTCAGTCAATTTGCAAAGATACTCAGGAATGGTATAGCTGAATCATATAGTTGAAACATTTCCAGTTTTCTGAGGAATCTACACACTGATCTTCCTAGTGGCTGCACTAATTTGCAATCCCACCAACAGTGTAGAAGAGTTCTTATTTACCCAAATCCTCACCAACATTTTTTATTGTGTGACTTCCTGATGGTTGCCATTCTTATTGGGATTAGTTGGAATCTCAGTGTAGTTTTTATTTTTATCTTCCTGATTGCTAATGATGTTGAATATCTTTTTCGTGTATGTATTGGCCATTTGTATTTCTTCTTTTGCAAAGTGTCTATTTAGTTCAATTGACAATTTCTTGAATTGGGTTATTGGGGGGTTTTTTTAGTGTTAATTTTTTATTTTCTATATTCTAGATATTAGTCCTCTATCAGAGGAATAGCTGACAAAATCTTTTCCCATTTGGTACGCTTTCTCTTTAGTCTTGATATTTGACTTTGCAGTACTTACAGTACTTATATCTTCAATTTAATGCAATCCCACTTATTAATCCTTGATTTAATTTCTTATGCCTTGAGGATCTTATTGAGGAAGTTGCTACATGCGCCCATTTGTTGAAGTGTTGGACCTATGCCTTTATTTTATTTTATTTTATTTTATTTTTTTGTGGTACTGAGGATTGAATCCAGGGCATTCTACCTCTGAGCTACCGAGCTACACTCCCAGTTCTATTTTTTATTCTTTATTTTGAAACAGGGTCTCAGCCTCAGCTACTTAGTGAGGCCTCCTATTGCAATTTCAAAGTCTATATTTTAATTTCCCAGTCTTTGATCCATCTCGAATTGACTCTTGTGCAGGGTGAGAGGTGGGGATTTAATTCCATTTTTCTGCAAAACCAGTTTTCTCAACAACATTTGTTGAAAAGTCTGTCTTTTCTCCAACATATTTGTTTTGGACCTTGTCAGAAATTTTTTGACTATTAATGTGTTTTGGTTTCTGTATCTTCTATTCTTTTCTATTGTTTTATGTATCTGTTTTTGTGCCAATACCATGTTGTTTTTACTACTATAGCTGTATAATATTTATTCTTCCCATGCATTTGGTTGCTTAGATATTTTTAAGGACGTGTGAGTAGCACAATAGCCTTGGATTGACTCATTAAGTGCCAAGAAGGGCCTTTTCAGGAAATATGATCATAGTTGTATGAGACAGGTGACCCATGAGTAACTTATTTGCCAGAGGTTTATCTGCTTCTACTTTTCTTCATTTTTATTACTTTTATACATTCTTTCTATAGTACCATACTTTCTTTAAAATAAATAAAAGGCAATGTGGGTATTGTACATATTTTTAAATAATATATTCTAAAACCTTATATTTTAATAAAACAATGGATACATAACTCGTCTATGTATAAAATATGTTAGCTTTCTTCATAAGTAAAATTATTTTCATAAAATTTCCTGTTAGCTAACAATATTTGTGCAAAACTTTGCAGCTAATTGTATTATATGCATATAGCCTAGAACTAAGAGCATGATTAGTAATTAGAGTATATATTTCTGTTATATAGTACTCCTAAGGGTTTGCAACAAAATTTATTATAATGATAGACCTAACAAAAACAAAGATGTATTCATTTTATTTTCTACTTGCATGTAAAACATAACTAAATGTACAAAAATGATTTGGCTTTTCCTAGCTCAGTTGATTTTTTTTGTGACAAAGTGTGATGTTTATTAAATTTGGAGTTAAAATGCTTCTCTCTATAAAATATCTACCATACTACAGTTTTATGAATTATTTTGCAAAATGTTTATAAATTTACTTAACTTCTATATCTCAGTATTTCAGTTTACTAAGTAGCATTCTGTATCTTATTTTTGTATTATAATATTCTGCCTCCTACTCAAATTACACTTAAAAGAATATTGTATACAATTTTGTACATTTTAATTTACATTTTAAAGACTGTATATCATTATTCAAGTATAATTTGAATACAATGTTGGTATGCTGTCGGAATATTATACATATATATTCACATGCATACCTACAATTACATACATTTGAAATAGTAAAATAGATTCAATTTTAAATTAATCTGAATATGTAGGAAATTATATTTAAAAGCAGGTTTATATTGACTTCCCCAAAGACTTCTTTTGGAAAAAAACAGGAAGCATAAGTAATACATACTAGCTCAGGAAACCTGACAAAACTATTTTTCTTTTGATGCACCTACATACACATCATTAAGGGAAAAAAAAATAAATTTAAAACAAAAAACACTGAAAAGACTGAATATATACATTTGCTTTTTTTAGTAAGTCAATTTATTTTAGGTGATATACATACAATTACATGAGATCAAATTTTAGATTTCACATATGCATGAGATTGTATGAAACGTATTTTCCTGTGCCTGCATTATTTCAATTAATGTAATAATTTATTGTTCCACACATGTTGTCACACATAAGAAGATTTTTTTTTCTGGTACTAGTTATTAAATGTAGGAGCATTCTACTTTCAGGATATACTTTCAGCACTGTGTGTGTGTGTGTGTGTGTGTGTGTGTGTGTGTGTGTGTGTGTCTGTGTCTGTGTGTGTTTTACTGGGAATTGAACCCAGGAGTGTTCTACCTCTAATCTAAAGCCTCAGCCTTATTTTATTTACTTATTTTTTAATTTTGAAACAGGATCTCCGTTACTGAGGCTAGCCTTGAACCTGTGATCCTCCTGTCTCAGCCTCCAAAGTACTAAGATTACCAGTGTTCACCATTATGCCTGACCACCCCCAGCACATCTTATTTTTTTCTTTGTTATAAGGGTCTCACTAAGTTGCTGAGGATCTTGCTAAGTTCTGATATTGGCCTTGAAACTGCAACCGTCCTGTCTCACCCTCCCAAGTACTGAAATCACAATAATTTGTGACCATACCTAGTTGATTTCATTTTTTATGGAGGAATAATATTTCATTATTTATATGTACCACATTTTCTTTATTCGTTCATCAGATGATGGACACTAGTTTGTTTTTATTTCTTGCTATTGTGAGCAGTGACACAATTAGCATAGAAATGCACATGCCTCTTTAGCATACTATTTACAACTCCTTTGAGTATAAATCCAGTAGTGGAATTGATGGATACTATGGTAGTTTTATTTTTATTTTGGGAAAACCGCCATATTGTTTTCTATACTAGCAAAGCTAATTTACATTTCCCCCAATATTGTGTCCTCATCAGCACGTGGAACTTCAGTCCTTTTTTTTTTTTGTTTTGCAGTACTGGGGATTGAACTCAGGGGCATTCTACCTTTGAGCTATACCCCCAGCCCTATTTTTTATTCTTTATTTTAAAACCGGGTCTCACTGAGTTGCAGAGGGCCTCACTAGGTAGCTGAGGCTGGCTGTGAACCCGGATCCTCTGGTCTCAGCCTCCCAAATGCTGGGATTACAAGCGTGCACCACCACGCCCGGCTACTTCAGTCCTTTTGAGAATAAATCTTGTTAATAGGATGAGGTACTCTCTCATTGACATTTAGATTTGATCTCCCTGATGATTAGTGATGCTGAGCATTTTTTTCATATGCTTAGTGGCAATTTGTTTCTTTGGAGAACAGATTATTACTAAAGTTATTTTATATATGGATATATGTATGTGTTTATTTATTTGTTGCTTATTTTGCAATTGAGTTCTTTGAAATTCTTGTATATTGTGGATTTAATCCCAAGCCAGCCAGCCAGCTGTATAGTGTCAAATATATCTTCCTTTTATAGATTGTTTCTTCATTATGAGGGCTGTTCATTTTCTGTGCAAAACCTTTTTAGTTTGATGTATTCCTAATTGTCAATTTTTGCTTTTGTTTTCTGTGCTTTTGAATTCTTGTCTAGAAAATCTTTGCCTGTTGAAATGTTCTGAAGCATTTCTATAGTGTTTTTCTTAGTTGCAGATGCTATATTCAAGTCTTTAATATATTTTGAGTTTATTTTTATAATTGGTCAAAGGTAGGAGTCAAGTTTCATTCTTCTGCACATGACTATCCAATTTTACCAGCATCATTTATTGAAAAAGCTGTCTTTTCTCCAGTGCATGTCCTTAGTTCATTTATCACCATTAGTTGGCTATAGGTGCGTGGATTTACTTTTAGGCTTTCTAATTTTTCCCATTGGTCTGTGTGTCTCTTTTTATGCCAACACCGTTCTGTTTTGATTACTATAGCTCTGAAGTATATTTTGAAGTCAGTATAATGCCTCTTGCTTTGTTCTTTTTGCTCAAGATGCCTTTGACTATTCAGATTTTTGTTTTGTTTTGTTCTCATACAAAGTTTAGAATTGATTCTACCAGTTCTGAGAAGAATTCCATTGGTATTTTGATGAGGATTGCATTGAGTCTGTAGCATCTATGGGATCTATGGGCATTTTAACAATATTGATTCTTCATGCAACCTATGGATAGAGAATGTCTTTCTATTTTGTGTGTCCTCTTCAATGTATTTCTTTCGCCAGGATTACTTATTTCTAGTTATTCTTGTAGCAATTGTGTGAGTGCGTGTGTGTGTGTGTGTGTAGAGGGGGTGCCCTCTTGATTTCTATTTTAGGTAATTGAGTATTCATGTGTTGCAATGCTAAAGATTTTTGTAAGTTAATTTTGTTTCCTTTCAGAACATGACCCCAGGTGCAGTGACTTACTTTCTCCAAATAGACCTAAACATTTAAACATAAATAGACTTCTAAACATTTCCATCACTTCTCAATAGTGTCACTAGCTAGGGACCAGACTCTCCATATAGAATCCTTTAGAGGGAAAGTCCTGATCCAGACTCGAATTTCTGTAACTAATTTGTTCAGGTTTTTTATGATGGAGTGTTGAATTTTATCAAGTGTCTTTTCTACATTGATTGAAATAATCATATGGTGTTTGTCCTTTATTCTGTTGATGTGATATATCTTGTGAATTATTTTGCATGTTTAAACATCTTTGAATTGCTTGGATGAATCCCACTTGGTCATGATGCATAATCTTTTTTGAGTGTATGTGTGCAACTGAGGATTAAACCCAGGAGTGTCCTACCACTGAGCTCCACTCTAGCTATTTATTTATTTATGTATTTATTCATTAATTCATTTATTATTTATTTATTTTTGAAACAATATTTCAGTAAGTTATCACACTCTGGCCTCAAATATGTCTTCTCCCTTTTGTCTCAGCCTCCCAAGTATTGGGATTATAGGCACACACTACTCTCTCTGGCAAATAAACTTTTTAATATGCTGTTAAATTTACTTTGCTACTATTTTGCTAAGTATCTTTCCATTTTTTTTATAAAATATATTAACCTATGATTTCTTTTTATAAAATATATTAACCTATGTTTTCTTCTTATGTTGTGTTCTTCATTGGTTTCAATACCTAGCTAATGCTGCCCTTTTAGTATGTGTTTCAAAGAATTACCTCCTCTTAAAATTTTTGGACTAATTTAAGAAAAATTGGTGTACTTTCTTCTTTGTATGTTTGATGGAACTCATTATTGAAGCTATCTAGTCCTAACCTTTTCTGTGATGGGGGATATGTTATTCTGACTTAATCTCATAACTTTTTATTGATCTGTTCAGGTTTTCTACTTCTTCATGATTTGAACTTAGTAATGTGTATGTACCCGGAAACATGTCCATATATTCTAGGTTATTACATTTTTTGCATGTAGCTGTGCATAATTAACTCTAATGATTCCTTGTATGTATGGTGTCCATGTAGTGTCTCTATTATCATCTCTGTTTTGCATTAGAGTGTTCCTTTTCTATTTTTCTTTCTTTCTTTTTCTTTTTGGTTAGTCTAGCTACCTAAAATTGAAGAACCAGCTTCTCATTTTGATGATCTTTTGGGAATATTTTAGTCTTTATTTCATTTGTTTATTTTTATCTTTATTATTTAAAAAAATTTTTTTTGGTTCCTTGAGATTCAGTGATATGCTGTTTATTGAAGATATCTCTATTTTAAATTGATGGACACGTTGATTGTTATAAATTTCTATTTTAATACTACTTTTGCTGTATGCTGTACATTTTGATATATTATGTCTCCATCTCATTCAAGAACTTTTCAAAATTTTCTTTGTAATTTTTCTTGGTCTAGAATGCAATATAACTCTGCTGTGGGTTTTCTCCAAAATACAGCATGAGTCCATCCAATTTATTTTGGGTTTTGAATGTGAGGGTACTGGAGGCTTGACCTGATGCATTCCTTTTTGCCTCGGCTTGCTGGTACCTTAGTTTTCTGCCATGAAATGTGAAGTGCTCTGAATCTGAAAAAAGCATGGAATTGTTTTTCAGAGATACTGACCCAAAGAGCAGCTTGAAATCAACAACTGTGAAAGAGACTATTGATCAGTTGTCTTCTTACATGCAAGAAAATAAATCATGGATAATAATAGAAATACAAAGATAATTTAAAGAGAAGAATATCAAGAAATTACATAGTTTATATCAAATTGCACATTGCTTAAAAACAGAAAATAGTTCTTCTAATAGGTAAATAGTTTATAGTTTCTATCTATGTAAATAACAGTATTTTTCTGATCTTAAAGTATATATTTTTAGAAAAAAATATTTTAAATAAGGCTTGATAGCCTGAATAGAAAATATCCATTTCAGTCGGGCATGGTAGTGGACACTTGTAATCCCAGTATTTGGGAGGCTGAGACAGGAGGATCCAGGTTCGCTGCCAGCCTGAGCTACTTACTGAGGCCCTCTGCAACTTAGTGAGACCCTGTTTCTAAATAAAGAATAAAAAATAGGGCTAGGGATGTAACTCAGAGGAATAATGTCCCTGGGTTCCATCTCCAGGACCAAAAAAAGAAAAAAAAATCCTTTTCCTATTAATGTTAAAGCAGAAATTTCTCTTTATTTAGAATATATACTCAACAATCTCTTAACCTTCCAAAAATACACATAAAAATAAAGTTTACTTTTTTATCAGACTGTATTTTTTTTTTTTAGAACTGGGCATTGCAATTCTTAGTTAGAATCCAGGGGCATTGCAATTCATCACCCCTTTTTATTTTTTATTATTCCTGCCCTTTTAGAATTCTGTGCTTAGCAGCAGAACTAGCTTAGTTTGATGAAAGGAGGTTGGCTAAAGTGGTATAAGGAGTAGAGTGAGCTAGCCTGTGATGTGCAGGCAAGATCTAAATGCTGTAATTCTCACTTATTTATTCTTTGTTCAATGTTTTTACCTTTCCAATATTAATTATGAATATGTTTTTTAAAAACGTCAAATATTTCTCAAAATAAGCAAACAAAAATCGAAGGCAAAACAGATGCTTAACATAATTGTTAAATGTTCTGTTGATTACTGGATTCACATATTGCTAAGAGAATTAAAAATCATTTCAGGTATAAAAAAGTCATTTCAGATTTTAAAAATACACATTAAAAATAATAGGAGATTTTTGTTCAATTGATAATTCAGCTCAATAGTTATGCTTGTATATATCTCAGCAAACTACGAAAAAAAACCAAATACTTAAATCTTATTTCAGCCAATGTAAGTTTAACAGTGATATAGATAAAATAGTCCTTGAAAAACTTCGTCAAACAATATTTATCAACTATGTACAGTTTATTAATCTTGTTATCAAGTTCAAAACATCCCTCATTATTATTTCAATTAAGTAATTACCCTGAAAATGCAAAAAATAAACTTGAAAAATGTTTGCATTTCTTAAAATTTTATTTCAGCTATAAATGTGCATCTGGATGGACTGGACAAAACTGAAGTGAAGAAATAAATGAATGTGACTCTGACTCATGCATGAATGGAGGTCTTTGTCATGAACTGGTCACTCCTGGGCAATTTGTATGCCTATGCCCACCCTTTTATACTGGACAATTTTGCCATCAACACTACAATCCCTGTAATCTACTCAATGAGCCTTGTAGAAACAATTCAACATGCTCAATTTCTGTAGATGGAAATCATTATTGCGTTTGTAGAGAAGGTAAGAACTTACATATGTCTTAATGTTTGCTTATTTACTTACTTATGTATTTATTTATTGTCCCTGTAGAATTATGGCCTTTTAAGAATGGATGAGAAAACCCCTGTATACTTTGGAGGATAGAGGAGGAACTGATTCAAAATTCAAGTATAAAAACATATTGAAGAAATACACTCAAAGATTTAACCTGCATAGCATTAGATGAGGGAGTAATGGTGAAGCTTTGATGGGTTTTTGCATTCTCTTTCTTTTCTTTCAGAAATTATCTCTACTTTGGAAACATGTTCACTTTCCTGAAGAGTCTTGACAATAGCAGTTAGTTAAAGTTGAGTGTAAATGCATATAGGCTAATCAAATGCTTCAGTATAACATTTCTCCTGAAGCTATCTAGAAATATCACTTTATACTTAGATTGTTCAGCTACTGTTATGTGACTTTAACAGCTACTTTGTCCCTTAAGAAAAGTCGACCAGTGCGTTGGACGGCAACACTTGCACACAATGAATCAAGAGTTTATCTTTTTTTAAAATTGTTTTCAATTCAGAAGGACAACTGAAGTGCTCAATATTATTTAACTAATCTGCATTAATGCATTTTTAAACTTAGATGAGTATGGGGTTTTCTCTAAATCAGGTCTAACTACTATAACAATGTATATTTAATATTTCCTTTGTAGCAAATCAAAACTAAAGATTGTAATATTGCTTTAAAAAACTCAGAAAATTAAAAAGATGTTGATTATGGAAAGTTTTAGAACTTATGGTGTAAGTTACTTTTATAGGTGTTCTTTAAAATTGGATTTGCTTCAAAGCCATTATATCATTTATAAAATAAATGCATGCTTAAATTCCATTTTAACAAATATCAAAATGCAAAGTGCAAAGGAAGCCAAGACTAAATTTTCTACATACATAAAATTTGGAAACTCTACTGGACTTCTTCATAAGTTGTTGGTGTTTGTCAACTGACTAGAAAGTGGCCACTCATGATAAAATGAGCTTAAGGCTTAAGGTATTTCTGAATTTCTGTTCACACTTTTTTTAAAAATCAGAAAACAGGGTATATCATGTTTAAATATGAGTGCAGATAAAATTCCAAGGCAAGAGTAGTTATGTGTCTACATGCTAGACAACTCAATTGTAAATGGCATTCAAAGTTACACAGAAGGACCAGAAAGCAGTATTTTTTTGGATTTATGCCAAACTATTGAGCAAGTAAACTAGTTTGGTTACTAGAACTAAAAGTTATAGTGAAAAAATCTAATCCATTTTGATGCAAAATGAACTACTAAAAAATTATAGGTACAATATAACAATAAAACTATTATGATCCTGTCTTGCAAGAGAAAGTAAGGGCAATGTTTGTGTCTTCTAACTAAAATCAAGGTGAGTAAATTTAGTCACATATTTATATTTTGGTAAAATATAAATGTTTGATATTTGATATTTGCATATTTATATTTGTAGTGCAAAGGAAGAAAGCAAAGAAGCATATGACAATAATAACTAGATGTGGGTTTGTTTTGTATATAATGCTATTTGTCTGAGGAAATTTCTGTGATTGAAAAAAAATCAGGGCTTTAAAAACTAAAATATAATACATATTTATACATATATATAATATGTATAAACTAATACATAGAAAGGCAAATGTAATTTTATAAGATTTCTAGATTCTTAAATAGGGTTTATTTTTGACACCCCAATAGTGTTAGCTTTAGTTATTCAGTGCATAATCAATGTATGTACCTACAAGTATTTTTTATAGTACACATAACTTCTTTTGCCTCTAAAAACTATTCTCTATACACAATATACATCCATCTTACAGTTGCATCTTGACATTGTACTAGAAATGTAACTCAACAAACATATATTGATTTCCTATGATGTATAAAACTTCTAGAAAAATTAAACATGGCAAATACATGCCCTTGAGAAATTTAAAGTTTAAGGGAGAGATACACAACTTAACTAATTATTAAATGCAACACAGTAAGAGCTTTCACATTTATGGAAGAAATATGCATAAAGAAGAAGGATTTGTGGATACACACACAGCCTTCCTTCTTTCTGTTATAATTCTTGAGTTATCTTCTTCCTATGCTTTAAATATGTCCCCCAAAGTTTATGTGTAGGAAACTGGATCCCCATTGTAATAGTGTAGAGAGATGTAAATTCAAGAACTGTTTAGGTTATGAAGGATGAGCCTTCAGGAATGCACTAATGCCATCCCCACAGGAGTAGGTTAGTTATTGCAGGAGTGGATTTGGCATCTTCTCTCTCTTTCTTATACACATGAGTTCCATTCTATTGTTTTCCTTTCTGTCATAGGTTGGTGCAACAGAAAGAACTAGTCAATTGTTAGACTTCCCAGACTCCAGAACTCTAAGAAGTGAATCTCTATTCTTTATATACTTCCAGTTTCAGGTATTCTGTTTCAGAGCACAAATTGGTGTAAGCTAGTTCTATGTGATTTCAAAGGAGTTCTCTAACAGATTAGATCTCGACAATAACATGCACCACAGAAATGGCATGCTCATTAAACCACTCCCTTCCTTGTTTTATTCCCTACTGTCTTGCAATAATTCCTATAATTGCCTCTCAAGTAAACTCACTATATGCAAATCCCATTGCTTTAGCAACTGTAATTGATCTAAGCCTGGGCATGTGACTGTAACATTGACATTCAGAGTTCTTCCTGAAATTGATGCTGAGGAAAGATTCTTTCTCTTTCTAGAAGAATTTTTCAGCTGTTCCAGTCAACCACCATGTTGCCTTCACATGGAAAAGATCTTCATGCAGCAGAAGAGTTTAAAAAGAAGGAGGTCTAGCAGTTCTTATTTGGTTTTCTTTCTTTCTTTTTTTAATTGTGCATTATAATCATACATCTTAATGAGGTACAAGCTGGTAGAGACATATATACACACAAACTCATTTAATCCTTCCCCAATTCCACCCCATTCCCTTCCCCTCCCTCTTTCTCATGTTAGGCTTAGTGATTGATTTTTATGTTTGTGAATGTACCTCATTAGGGGGCTCCCTCTCCCCTGCTCTCATCACCTTCAGTTAGGTCGCCTTCTTTGCGCATCTAAGGTTTTTTGTTTGTTTGTTTGTTTTTTTATCAATACTGTGTACAGTCTGTATTTGTTCCAGCTAAGCTACCAGTAAGTTTAATCATTGTCTATATTAGGGTTTATTTTAATTCGTATATAACCAGAAGAGGAATGGATAACACATAATCACTGGAAATCTAAGCAGAAGAGGTTAAATAAACCTAGTTCAAATAGTAATACAAAAACCACTCGAGAATTAGGAAATATTAATGACTTCAGATAAAATGTAATTGAATGTGTACTGTATTAGCAAGCATGTTTGTGTATATAGTTAGATACATTCTCAAAACATATTTTCAAATATTTTTTTATGAGTCATTCTTTTTTTTTTTTTTTTTGTACTTTGGATTGAACTCAGGGGAATTCTAACTCTGACCTATATCTCTAGCCCTCCTTTTTAATATATTTTTAAATTTTTGAAACAGGTTATTCCTAAGTTGCTGAGGCTGGCCTTAAACTGGAAATCTTCCAGTCTCAGTCTCTCAATTACTGGGATTACAGGCATATGCCACGATGCTCAGCCATTCTTTATCTCTTTACTTTGAATTAAATTTCAGTTCATAAGCAAGAACATATCCTAACAAATACTTTTAATTTACTGTGAAGGGCTTAGTTTCCAAAACTCAATATTTTACCCATGTATTGCCAGAGTGATTAAAACAAAAACAAACACTTCTTTAAATGTCAAAAGTTAAGATGTGCAAAGATACCCTGTAAAGTGTTGGCAAAAGGCAGAATCAGATGGTTTGTATGTGCTGTTGATTTACAATTGAGATCTTAGATTTGATGTATTTGTAGTAGCAGAGGAGGAAAGTAGTTGCATTTAAATGTGTCTGTTACCCCAGTATATATGCTAACATTATGGTAGTGCCATGTTACCTAAGGTGTATAATTACAAGCACCAAGTGAATGTGTCACTTGACAAAACAGTTTGTGTAAATTAAAAAGTACTCTTTTAACACTAAAAAATTTGCCCAGGTAGTCACACATATCTGTTAGGTTTAAGTAGCTGTGGAAATTAATATTGAGAAAATTCTTTAAAGGAAAAAACATATAAGTAAGCATAAAATGTGTTAAATATTTATTACATTGAAAAATATTAGCTTTTATATTCATTTAATATTTACTTTAAAATCAGTGTTAAAAAATTTATTAGGGCCTATTGGAAATAGTAGTTCCATATATTCATATTTCCTAGTTTTAAGTGTTTAAATATGTAGCTCTTTTCAAACATGTGTGCTGTTAAATAATAACATTTGTAGTAAAGTGTTTACATTGTATTAAAGTGTTTTTTGTTGTTTTTTTGGGGTTTTTTTTTTTTTTTTTTTTTTTGCGGTACTGGGAATTGAACTCAGGGGCATTCTACCTCTGAGCCCTATTTTTATTCTTTATTTTGAAACAGGGTCTCACTAAGTTGCGGAGTGCCTCACTAGGTAGCTGAGGCTGGCAGTGAACCCGGATCCTCCGGTCTCAGCCTCCCAAATGCTGGGATTACAACCGTGCGCCACCACGCCCAGCTAAGTGTATTCTTTTTAAAATTCTGACTTGTTAAGAATAAATTTTAAGTTTTGTTTTCATAAATATTCAAAATCTAGGCAAACTAGATTTTTAATTAATACAAAAAATAATGTTAATTCTTTCAAAATAATTATTAGTATTTCTAGTTTTTACTTGGAATATATGATTTTTCAACTGTCTTATTAGAATACATGCCATGGTATACTCTCATTTCCCACTACTTACTTTCATTTCTAATTTTCCCAACTGATATCACTTCCAAAGTAAGAATTTTTTAAAAAATGCTTCTTTAAAAGTTTTTATTGAGCTGAGTATGACATTACAAACCTGTAATCCCAGTACTTGGGAGGCTGAGAAAGGAGGATCACAAGTTGGAAGCCAGCCTCAGCAACTTAGCAATACTTTTTGGCAACTTAGTGAGACCCTGTTTCCAAATAAAAAAGAAAGTAGGACTGTGGTTGTAGCTTGGAGTTAAAATGTCCTAGCACCAACAAAACTAAATATATAAATAAGCAAAAAAAATTAATGAAAACCTCTCTGTTTTTAATGTACTTTGATCCATACTATCTCTTACAGAAAATTGAATTCAAAAGGCCAGAATTTGTTACAAAGAACATATTGAATTTAAAATGATATATGCATTCTAGATTGGTATAGATCTAGTTTTTAGTATTAACTTTATAACTAATTGTATATGTTGTAGAGGGTTGAGGAAGTGTAAAAATAATGGTACTTATTAACTATCATTTGCATTTGCTGTAGCAATACACAGCCAAGACAATAAAAGGATCAAGTTAGGACCGATCTGCCCATTTGAGAAGGTCTCCTTGTTTGTGCAGGTTAAAAACCTTAGGGAAGTTAACAAAGTATAGTCCAATAATAGTTCTGGATTAAACTAACACTAACTAACAGAGGGACAATATAGAATTAATTCACTTTCTTTTTGGAGAACCTTTTAGCTGTAAATACACATCTTTAAACTGAGAACCCTTCTAACAAGTGAATATCAACTTCCAACACCAAAGATTATAGAGCATGTACTTTGAGGCTAAATATATTCACATTTTATTCCTTTAAAAATCCCTAAAACAAACTTTCTCAGTAAAGGTTTGGCTTGATTTGAATGCAGTTCATGTTTACCTTATTTTTTTTTCTCCAAACATCTGCTGCACCTCAGCAATCTCATGTCCTCCAGCCCATTGACCCATGCTACCAGTTGGTAACAAAGCTCAATTTTCTTAATGAACAAGGCAAAGTCACAGGAAACAAGGCTATCCAGTGAGCTCTACCTCCATCCCATGTCTTGAGTGTTCTGATTCAAGAGCTCAACTGAAATTGTGAAGGATTACTAGAACTTATTAGCCAGTCAGTGCCCCTGAGGTCCAGCATCGTAAAATGAAAAAACAAATAGCAGGAAACATTTAAGTGTCAAAATGCCCTCCCTCCCACAGAAAATTAATCATGCTGAATGCAGGAATGATAAATGCATCCAATTTTCTAAATCTTTAACTGATAAAAAAAATCTAACTATAATAAAATATTTAAACAATTGACTATCCTTTGAAAAAAGGAGAACTTTGTAACTACTATTATATCTGCAACTTAAATATAAAAATAAACACAAGAATTATGATTGAAAGATCATGAAAGGTTTTAGAATAATAACAACTTGCTCACCTAAAAGAGAAAAGAACCAAATTAATTTAGAGATAATTCATTTTAATTGTTCTAATGTTTAAGATACAACATTTAGTGCATTAATAAATTATAAGCATGTAACTTCAAATATTAACTTAAAGGCTCTGAGAATTAAGAAAAATATAAGGCAAATTAATAATATTGTTTGTCCTGAAGGATTCCTGGCCTATTAGTCACATAAGTAGTCCAACTTTTTAATAAGTACTGTGTCACAGAACATCTATATTCTGTTTCCATTTAAACCTATCTTTATTTATATTTTTAGTGAATTTCTTTTAAATATGCTTTAGTTGCTTCTTAAATTTTATTTAATCTGTCTTCCAAATTTTATTTAACTATGCAATGTATTTACTGATATGTGTGGCTTTAAATTAAATATCTTGCTATTTGTTTTCCATTTGCTAAATCTGTATTTTGTTCCCTTTTTCTCTTTTGTATTCTTTTGATTAACTAAGTTTTAGTTTTTCATATTATCTCCTGCTAAAGAGGCAATCCAATTTTCCATCAGCCTCCTTGATGACCTCCAGGTGAGGAAGTTTTACAGTTTGGCCTTTATCTCCTCAGAGATAAAGAATGACAATACTTGTCCCATGCTATTATGTGAAAGGATAAAGAAGGGTCAATTCCATGTTCTATCATGAGTATTTGAGTGAGGAAATGCTGAGGGACTCTTTATGATCAGTAGGTATTGAACTGTCAGACTATGAAGATAGAGACCAAGGAAGCTGTGCTGTATCATCTACATGCCAACATTACAAATTATTTGAAACTTTGAACATGGAGAGGTAGCTGTAATAGAAAAAGGAGAAGAAGCTATATAAGAAGAGAGAAGCACAGGTACTGTGGGAGGAAGACAGCAATTTATGGGGAGCTAGAGCATTCTGTCCCTCACATGCTTCTCAAGACAAGCCCTAGTCTATGTATATGTGGACAATAAATAGATTTTACATTTGAATGACTTTCTTTTCCCCAAACTAAATGATCCTAGTTACATATCAGCACTTGTAATGTTACTGCAATTATTTAGTCCTAGTTTTAACATTGAAAATCAAGAGGAAGGAAAATCATCATTTTGTACATTTTTACAAAAAGCTGTGGAAAGATACAAACAAGAAAACATAAGAATAAGTACATATTTTTATGTTTAGTTAGACCATGGAAATAGTTATTTAAACAGTTGTTATGAATAATAAAATATTTAAGTGTAATTTTAAAAAGGGATATCCTGGGGATTTTTTTCCTTGATGGAAATGTATCAAAATCATTATAATTGCCTGTCTTATTAATCTACATAATTTTCTTTCAAATCCATTTTTAATATGACTGGCATGTGTTTAAATGGATGACTGATTATGTAGCTATGAATCAGAATAATTTGTTTTCTTTGCATCACTTGGATATGAAAAGCAATTAAATAATTTACTACATCTGCTAACTGTCTTGAATAAATTCGATCATTGAAGCTCAATTTTACTTTAAGATTGGTCATCATATTAATTCACTTTCCAAATCATTTCAGTTCTTGTTCAAACATTTAAATATCTTATAAAACAACAGGAACATTAGTAGCAACAATACGTTCCCAGAAGATTAAGTAGAGCGTAGAGCATTTTTCCCTTGATTCTTCCACTTGAAATCATTAATCTAAAAACTGGCATACTTTTATTCAGCTATTATGTTGAGAGCTTATGAGAAGCCAAAGTGAGGTATTTTCTTTTACTCTTTTTAACCTCCATTATGAATGTATTCTGTAGACTCCTTACTACTCAATGACTCTGACCTTCATATTCAGTGGCAAGGAATGCTCATCCCTATCCATCTCATCTCACTTTGTAGAATTTGAAGGTGAACCCTGTGAAATTGATAGGAATAAGTGCCTCTCCCTTCTCTGCCAGAATTATGGTGACTGTGAAAATGAGGTCAACAATTTCAGATAGAGAAAAAAAAACTAGATTCCTGTTTATGTATTCAGATGTATCTATGTAAATGTTTATAATTTCAACTAACAAATTAATATATATGGTTTTTAAAAATGAGTTATGGTTGGAGCTTTAAATTTATATATTCATACTAATGAAGTAATAAAATTTCTTGTTTAAAAGATGTGTTTGCAGACCTGGGTTTTCTGGATTCCTATGTGAAATTGAAATTAACGAGTGTTCCTCCAAACCTTGCAAGAATAATGGAACATGTATGGATCTGGAAAACAGGTTAGAGGCTACTTTTTGTTGGATCAAATATTTTGCATGTGAAATTTAACAATTACTGAAATGAGTACATATAACATAGGAAGTTGAACATTACTGATAACTTTGTGCTTGTGATTCTCACCTTTTCCTTCAATTTACAGTATTATTTGTCTGTATCCCTGAACAAAATGCTCTTTATTTTACATATTAATATTCATGAAATGAGCCGGGCGTGGTGGCGCACGCTTGTAATCCCAGCATTTGGGAGGCTGAGACCGGAGGATCTGGGTTCACGGCCAGCCTCAGCTACCTAGTGAGGCACTCCGCAACTTAGTGAGACTCGGTTTCAAAATAAAGAATAAAAAATAGGGCTGGGGGTATAGCTCAGAGGTAGAATGCCCCTGAGTTCAATCCCCAGTACCGCAAAAAAAAAAAAAAATATTCATGAAATGATACTGTATCTTCTGAAAATTCTTTTTCAATGGAAATATTTCTATATCACCTGCTACTGTGAAGTATCTGACTACATATATATTTAACTCAGAATATTTGTGTGTGTGTGTATATATATATATATCTCAACATTTACTGTCATTTTTGGTCATAGAAAATTGGATTATTTACTTCTTTTGTCTTATCATCAATTATATTAAGATTTCCAACTAATTATCCAAAGGTACTAGGAATAGTTTTACTCTGATCACATAAATAGATATAGAATTGTTGGATGGGATTGACATTTCTACATTTGAAAATCATTTGCTATTCTCTTATGCAATGTGTGTGTGTGTGTGTGTGTGTGTGTGTGTGTGTGTGTGTGTGTGTGTTACTGGGGATTGAACCCAGGGAAGTTTTGCCACATCTCCTGCTCTATTTTATTTTTTAGTTTCAAACAGGGTCTTGCTAAGTGTCTGAGAACCTAAGTTGCTAAAGTTGACATCAAATCTTCCTGTCACAGCCTCAAAAGTACTAGGGTTATAGGCATGTGCCACCCAAGCTGGCTAAAAGTGTTATATTTTTAAAACATGATAATTTTGGACTTCAGGGAAGATAGTGACAGAGTAAGGAACTTTCAAGGACAGGACAGAGAAAGACTACATTATCCACAGTCTCATCCCTCCCTACCCCATCCCACCATGCCCAGTGGCAGAGGTGGGTATGCAAAACCCAGGGAGGTGACTGCAGTCTCCCCATAGGGTAACTGAAAAGAGACCATAAAAAGAGGGTGGAAATTCATGCAGACCATGGCTTCATGTCACACATAGAACTCTGAGAAAAAGGCACAGGTGAACAGGCCTGAATCAGAGCTTTGGAGAACTTTCACATCTATTCTAAGCAAGCATCAAACCAAATCAATCCAAACCAAAACAAAACAAAAATAAAAGCTGAAAAGAAAGTCACAAGGTCAAATTTTCTTACAAAAAGGAAAGTAAAATTTTCTTTTTGAAGCCCTCTTCCAAAAAGGAAATTTTACTTATTCTTAAGGCTTTATGTTTTTATTTATTTATTTACTTATATATTATTTATTTCTTACTTATTTATTATTTATTTAATCTTATTTTGTCTTCCTCTTCTCTTTAGGTGTATATGCGAGAGATTGTCTGTGTTGTGTTTTGTTTGTATAACTCCTAGTGAATCTGTCTTCCAGTTCCTGGTTTCATATCTATCTTCTATCACTGTATCCAAATATTCTACACTGATTGCCAGAATTTTCTTTCATTTTCACTATCTTAGTTCTTTATTATATATTGTCTAATCATACACAAATTCTTCCTCCACTTGACTCTATTTTCTATTTTACTCTATTCTTGCATCCATCACTCTCTCCCCTTCCTCCTCACCTACACTTCACCATTGATTATGATACAACTTGCCCTTGTATATACCAGCTGAATCCAGTTCCATACCTACTGCTGAGGAGAGACCTGACAGATAAGCCAACCAGAAAAACTACCAGACACTAAGAAAAACCAATCACAGCTGACAGATGGAGCCACCTCAGAGACTGCTCCTTATTATGGAGACAACAAACAAGTCTCCAGTCTTTAGCACCTTATAACCCATGAACATTACAATTGCAGCAGGCAGACAGAGTCCTTGAGTAACTGCAACACAGCACTGGCATTCTACACCAGAACAACAGAGGGATGATACAGAGCACAGATCACAAAGTTGGCGCTATAGGGTGATAAATACTCACCAACAAGCTGTGAATAATCATACAGCAGAGGCTATTCACTTTTAAGGTATACCTTAAGATAAATATTTACCTCCAGAATAATATACTATAAAGGAAGAGAGATTAGACATAGGAAATCCATAGAGTGAAAGAGAGGCGTCAAAAGTGACAAAGATATAAACTTAAGAAACCTGAAATCATAAGAAAAAAAAAAAAAACAAAGAAACAATGAGTTGCCACAATCCCACAACAACAGATCCCACCATTTCAGAGTTGCAGAGGAAGCCAGAGAAGAATTTAGAAATTTAATATTAAAATATCCAGGATTTCTGAAAAGAGTTCAGAGAGAGCCTGAAAGAAGTGAAAGATCATCAATAAAAAACCTGAACAGGAATCAAACCCTGAACAGGAA